>MU182435.1:409088-420883 GCA_016904865.1 Pissodes strobi | reverse complement strand
ATGATTCATATTTGATGGTATAACGTGTGTATATATTTTGATATTGCTATTAACATAATTTGCACAAGTATATTTATTTTATTCTAATTGATAATAATTCATATTTGATGGCACAACAGTGTATATATTTTGATATTGTTATAAACATAATTTGCACAAATATTTCATTTATTCTCATGGATAATTTATATTTGATGGTATAACAAGTGTATATATTTAATGAAATCGTTTTATGCTGTGAATAACACTGTGTATTGTTTCCTGTCTTTTCGTGCTGGAATTTTAGTTTTCGTATGACTGTGATTGTAATGTAAGTAAGGGACTTGACGAATCCACTAACATTTTCCTCCCCTGACTGAGCGAATATCCTAGCTATAAATCGTGAGCTTGCGAGCAAAGCACCCTAAGTCGTTCTTTTAACAAATGTTATATTTTTAATGATTTGCTTTTGTATGAAACCTATGTGAAATTTAAATTAACATTATTTTGTAATCTTGATTTTTGACTTGATGCCAATTGCTTATAAGCACCCGAAATGATAAAGGATCTGTAGCCTGTGCCCAATTACACAGAATGAAACCATATATCGTAATTGAAATGTATTATATCGACATGACTATAACTAATAAGCAACAGTAAAGGAATACTATTCAATCACAAATAATGTAATCAATCGCTAAGCGATAACGAAGGAAATATATATTAATCGGCCTGCAGGTCTTACTAGAGATATTAGCTCAATTTGCAACTATAGCTGAGTAGCCTCCCGTATGGGACCTCAGTACCTGCTGGCGACGTCTGGCTAACTAATACTAAACTCTTCAGTTTTGAATGTATTGTAGTATTGTCACAAGTGTGGAACGACAAATTGCGGTGCGTGAGACAGTAATTTAATTAATTATAGTCCTAATGGATTATACAGCATAATTCGGTTTAGGAATTGAGATCGAGGGTTTCTCTGCCGTACTCTTTCCCCTCGTGAATTCCAGGCTGAGTCCGGCACGTTTTTCTTTAATAAAATAGGCGTAGTAGGAATCTGTGGTTTAATTTACATGACGCACCTTTCCCTCAAATTTCCCAAATTGTGTTTAGTCGAAGCGCAATACGAATAATTAAAAATTGTGCAAGATATAATAATAACACAACGTAGGTATTGATTTTCTTTTTAATCTATTTTGACGATCATTGGCAAAATAAAGACAAAGCACAATTTTACTTATCTGATTCAACTATTTTGAATCGACCCGGGTACGTTATACTACAATATCTTAAATCAAATATACTTTGAATTTTTTATAGAATTCAAAAATCCAGGTTATACTATTTAAAAGAATTTAATCACATCATGCTACACTTTTGGGATATACTATATATTTGAAAATATTTTCCTAAATACGCCGCTATGCACAAGTTACCACCAGAACGAAATCTGAAACTTGCAATATAGAGTATAGAAGCTATAGAAGCCCGACGCAGTATTGCAGGGCCCTGTATACTGTATACATATTTTACCTGGATGTCTGTCATTAGTTAGCCTCCCTAACATATCCAACACATGATCAATCGGGTTTAGATCAGGACTACGTGGAGGTCAATCTAATCACTGAATGTCCGTTTCCATTCTTGCCACATGAGACCTGGCTTTATTGTGTATTAAACAAAAATTTTAACTAACAAGTCGAAAGAAAGGATAGACGTGGTCCGCTTAACATTCCACGATATAGAAATCAACAGTTAAAGGGTTATTTTAGTTTTAAGCGAGGTCTGCATGAGCATGCAATTCAATTCCAGCCCACATCATAATACTACCACCTCAAATGGGTGCCCTTGGAGATATGCAACATTCAGAAAGACGTTCTTTTCGTATTCTCTTGACACGCTCGCGTCAAACTTCGACGGTAACAGCACACATCCCTGAACTTCGAACAACGAAGTTGCGTGCAAAATTTAATCGTTGAACGCAATGGTAAAGCTGGACAAGCTGATCTTTTAAATACTAGACATCAATCCTTGTTCATATAATCTACGACCGACAGTTAAAGTAACAAAATGATAATCTCATTGGTTTGTGGCTCGTGATCTTTGTTATATTACACATCCTGCATGCTCCCATATCTGATGAAAGCGACTGATGGCATCTGACATAGTGGAGTGATTCTGGCTCTGCCCAAGACATTTGCAATGTAGCGTATAGTCAAACCATAATCATTCAATGCAACAGCTCGTGCAACATCTTCTGACGGCATATTTTAGAAAATATTTCAAAGCTGACTGACAGAATGACAGATGGAAGCTAATTTATAGGAAGTTCGCAATGGGGAATTGCTTCTAATGTCGCAGCTCGTAATAACGGTCTACCAGCGAGAATATCTCAAAGAAGTCCCCAGTTAAATGGTTCTAAAAAAGACGAATGGACTCAGATAGCAGCAGAAACTGCAAAGTTATGAATTTGCCCTTCGTCATGGCCGTCAAATTTGCAGCTGATTTAAATATTTTACGTAACTTTAAAAATAGAAAATCTAAATATTGGAATGTAAAAATTCAAATGAAAATAAATTTAAATGCTTCAACATTTAAATTTAAATTTTCAAGTAGTATTTCCTTTGTCAGACGCATAGGAATTTCTCAAGAAATGACGGAAACTCTTTTGAATTACTCAGCTTTATCCTAAAGAAGTTTAACCTGTTTGATGAGCTAGATTATAGTATTTTACATAGGTGAGAAAAGAATGCAGCAGAATATTATTCCTAAAAAGTCAATCGCGAAATGTTTCAAAAATATGGCTGCTATTTCCAAAAAAAAGGAGAAAACAGTTATAGCCTGCTGTGATGACCGATGGCACATCTCTGTCTCCGGCATGAATATCTAAAGGCAAAAATCTGAAAGCCGAATACCAAGACGGAATGCACTTTTCATCTAGATGATTAAAAAGTCAGCTCGTGGAATCTCAAATTTCTTTTACGATTGGCGATTTATCCTGTAATCCCTGATATACTATTTTATTTCTGCCACAGCATACATTGTAATGGCGAAATGCTCAAATTTTCGAAACGAAACAATATTGTAATGGATAGTCTTCCGAGTCATACGTCACAAATGATACATACTTAATCATTGATGCCCGCGTATAATTTTTACACAAAATCAGGCTCAGCAAATCCATCTCAAAAAAGTAGCCAACTTCAGTTTTGGTAATTAATAAATGATGCTTGGTGCACGGCAAATGGTTTCGGAAACGAAATTCTTCCACAGTTATTCCTGAATATACTCCTTCTTACCCGAACCTGATGTACCAACGGCAAAACAGTCCTGTACCGAATTCTTTTGAGAGAAACTGCATCCGATCTAGGAGGCATAAACCTCTACCAACTAGTTCCAGTGCATTAGAAAATGTATCAAACGTATTTTCCTAATCATTATCAAATAGTCGAGAAAATTAAGATATAATATACCAGGAAAATGTTAGATCGAGTTTCGTCACCACCAAAAGATCAAGCTGTGGAGGCTGCTCAAAAAGCACAAGTAGTATCCAGTGCTTTAACTGACGCCGATAATATTGTCAAAGAGGATTTATGGACGCTTTCCATTACGTGTCGCAGAGTATATTCGCTAGCGGTGATCCTCTTTGCTTTTCCAGGCTGCGTAGCTCAGATGATGATGAATAGAATAATAACTCGCTAAATTCGAAACAAATGTACGTATATTAATGCCCAGGTTTAGTATAAATTGAGGTATGCACCTATGTTGATAACCATGTTTAAATATATTTTACCAGAATAGCATAAAGCGCATGGCCATTTATTGAGGACTCACTGGACCTATTTGGTTCCCTTGAAGCAATTTGAAATTCCCTTGAAAGTACTTTTAGTGTATGTTGGATTTTAAGAGATTTAATTCGTTTAATTTATATTGGTATGCTTAATTTAGTTTCACTTTAATTTAAGTTCACTTCACTTTAAATAACTTACTTTTTCACTGACGTAACTTAGAGCGTTTGCCATTGAGGTACTACGAACTGGATGACCAAATTGTCGTTTACTCGGTTTTCTCGCTCTTTTATACTAAAATTTGTTGAAAGTTTACTGATTGTTATTAAAACATGTTTGGATAACAAGCATAATAATTATCTTTCAAGATCAAGTCTCAAGTTCAAACTTTAGACTGAGTGTTCTATTTTGTGAATAAGATTACTAGTTTACAATATTAATTAAAAAAAGCAAAGATAAACAAAACTATACCAAAGTTGACGTTGTACATACAACAATACGGAAAAAAAATTTTTTTTCAAGCGAATCAGAAAAAGTCTCTATGCGAGATGACGAAGATTCTGAAAATACATCTAAAAATAATGAATGAGTCGGATGTAGGGAAGATTATTCGATTGGCTTCATAATAGATGCAGGAAATTTGTGAACTTATGTCGACTTGTGGAAAATTTATTGCAAAAAGAAAGTCCTACGAATAGGTTTTTGTAATCTAATAAATAAAGAATAAAGAGCCTATAGGAATGAAAAACTGTATTATTGTATTTTAAATTGAAAAAACTGAAAATCGGGTTAAATTAAAATAATATAAGGCATCTACCAATATAATTCTATAAAAAAATCCCTGCTTTTTAGGCGCGCTTTCTATTTTCTAACATTTCTAATGCTTATTTAGACTATTCAAAGATTGACACATTGTTTTTTTTAAACAAAAGTTATGATTTCTTAAATGCTTAATTTCCGTTTAACAGGGCATTTGGACGATAATCTATGATTTCGTCATACTTTTTATGCGCAGATTTATTTCACGAGTACGATAAAATAATTTACCAAGTAATTTCAAACACGAGACAATAATAAATAACAAGGAACAAGAAAACTCTAATTATCTAATTTGCAAATTAACTTTCCATGTAAAGAAAAAAAACAAAAGTGTGTGTAAAATGCAAAAATAATTAATTAATTAAGCTTGAACACGGAAAAGCGCGGTGCGCACGTGGTGGTAAAAGTAATGCGTGTTCCTTTCGCCGGGAACGAATTTGCATTTACGGGATTGTTAATGTAAAGTGGTTGCATTAATCAAGGTCTGCCGGCCGCAACGACAGGGTAGTTGGCCGGTGATATTAAAGCGATAGTTCAGTCAGGGGCGGTATCATATTTTATGGCGGCGGAAGGGGTTGTTTTATAGCCTAAATAGAATTTGGTAACGAAATATTATATTGTTGGAGACTGCGAAGGGGCATAACATCATGCATGAAAATAGAATACGAATTGTCTATAAAGAGGATACAAGAGAAATATGTGATATTTTGATTAGTGCTAAAATGGACGTAAAAAATGTAAAATTCCAAAATATTATACAACAAAATTAGCGACATGGACGACTCTCTGTTTAAAATATAATATTTAAAATTGTACGTACTTTACACATTTTCGACAAGTCTGTCGATAGGAAATTTTAATGCTACTACTCTTCTGCTATTAGTATTTTTCAACTCAAGCTGATAAGTGTTGATCATTCAGTTTGTTTTTGCTTTTTTTATTAATATTTAGAAATACGTGGTTCATTATATCAATAAACTAATTTATATCAATTATTTGGATATAAAGATTCGTGATCAGTTATATCATTAATAGAATTTATTATATATACCATTTCCAAGAACTCCCGTATGTACTGGTTGGGTCCAGTTGTAAGATTTATAGATTCCTCGAAATTAAAGATATGCTTTTGTTGATTTTGACGGTTAGTTAATGTTGTTTTATTTTTTTTTGTCATACCGATGTCCATTTAATCTATTTTTGAGTATTGTGTTGTTTGGCCAATATATCCACTAGGGCAGTGTTTTTCTGTCTTTGTTTGTTGGGCTTGCTTTTTAGTTTACTAAAATATTGCTGAAATAAATGGTGTTCCCTAGGAGAAACGTTTATACTATGCTGTTGACATAACGATTTCAAACCTTCTGACATATATACAGGGTCTATGTATGGCAATGAGAAATAATTGTCTTTATTTTATATATTATGTATAATGATAGATTTTACAAGCAAATCGATGGATGTGCCATGGGATCTTTCATATTAAGCGTAATTGCTCAAATGGTTCTGGAGGAACTGGAAAATGAGGTAGTATCCAAATTGACAATTTAATTGATGATGACTGTATCACAATAATCCCAAAAACCATGATCTACAATATTTTGGGAACTTTCAATGAATACCACCCTAAACTTAATTTTGCTATGGAAATGAAAACTTATAATCAAATAAGCTTTCTTGATTTACCTCTGCATCATGAGCAGAACACAAACCAGATATTTGAATTACCATTCCCAAACATTCGTTGTCACAAAAAAGTGTCAGTCGTTTTAGGTTTAGCTGACAGAGCACTAAAATTAAATAATATTACGTACAGAACCAAGTTATAAAGAAGGCCAAAGACATTTTCTCAAAAACAGTTATCCCACAAAACGTATAATAACCAAACCAAATAACCAAATACTAAATATCAATCCCGAACCTAAGAACGTCAACAAAATAAAAACAATTATTTATCATTGCCATATATACAGGGTCTATCCGAAAATTTGAAATCGTAATGTCAACAACATAATATAACTCTTTGTCATAAGAGTCACAATTTATTACAGCAAAGTTTTAGTAAACTAAAAAGCAAAAGCAGCAAAGATTGTCCTAGTGTATATATGATTAAATGGACATCGGTACGACAAAAATAATAAAACATAATGAAACAACATTTACCAACCACGAAAATCAACAAAAGTTTACTTGAATAAAAAGAGATTAATGCAAAAAATTTTAACATACCAAACATTATTGCGCATATATAGGGTGTGTCATGAAAATGGCGGCCTACATATTTTCCTAGATATTTTTCTATATTTCAAATCGCGAAAACTTTTCAATTTTTGGTGATAAAGTTCTTGAGTGCAGAACAATCAATATTGAAATAAATTATGTTCCACTTATTATGCGTTTGTGGCTTACGATTAAAACTCTAATAATCTCCTGATGATGCTAATATGGTTAGCGAAATGCGCGTCAAGTGCAGAAATTGTGTTTTGGGTAATGTAGATTAAACTTTGTGATAGTGCAACCCCAACTTAATTGCTACCATTTTAGAAAACACCGAGCCTTCAATTCTCAAAGCAACATTTTTTTAATGAATCATGGTACAATATATATTCAGTTCTTTCACATTATAAATATAAGCCTCATGTTTTTACTAGTTCATCAACTATGTGATGACAATAAAAGGGACTGATTGTAATTTT
Organism: Pissodes strobi; assembly: GCA_016904865.1. Classification (NCBI taxonomy): domain Eukaryota; kingdom Metazoa; phylum Arthropoda; class Insecta; order Coleoptera; family Curculionidae; genus Pissodes; species Pissodes strobi. Next base: position 413,604 of record MU182435.1, on the reverse strand, counting down.
GCCAAGAAATACAGCGAAAAGTAGCAATAAATCAATTAAATTTATCACACATACCTTCTACTGACAAGGCGACATTTACCTTTGCAGGAATGTTTAATAAAAAACATTACTGGTCAAGAGAAAATCCGCATGCCATCCAAGAGGTCAAAATTCAAAGATCATGATTCATGTTTGATGTGGAAGGAAGACCACGTGATCGATTTATTAGACCCATATTTTTAAATGGAAATCTAGCATTATGAATTATTCCTAATGAAATCGAGGATAATTTAGAAATACCTAATGTCTGTTATTACTTAATACACATGGTAATTCAATATGGTACCAAAATGGCGCCCCGCCACTATTGTGCGACTTTCTTAGTAATAGGTATCCTTTTTGAATAGGAAGAAGGGACGATAAATGAAATAGCCTGCAAATAGCCCTGATCTTTGGCCATTGAACTTTTTTTGTAGGGCTACTTACAAAACGTAATTTATTGCAATAAATCAAGAACCATCCAACATTTACAAGAAAGAATACTTCAGGTGATGATTTAAATAGATATTCGTCTCACTTGACGAAGTCATTCACAGAAAATTTAAGAGAAATTTTCAGTACTGCATTTTAACTCAAGAGGGTTAAATTGAAAACAAACCTTAAAGACTTTCAGCTCTCTATTAATTTTAAAACTTTTGTAAATGTTCCTATTCACTCTTTTCACTTTTCGCTTAGTTTATTTATTTGTTTTACTATATTTATTATCATCACATCGATTAGATATGGTCATCTCAAAACCACCTTTGATATTCGTTTCGAGCTCTTGAAGCACTCTTCCATTTATATAAAACAATTGAATAATATAAATTCTTTTGTTGAGACTAGCTCCTTAATTTTAAATTTTCAAACGCCTATATTTTGAAAAAGAGTGGATGAAATATAGCCGAAATATATGTATGTGCAATCAAGAAGGAAGTTCATTGTGTTCCAAGAAGAATAAATATTTTTAAATATGAAGCAATATGCAAGGTTTCCATATTTAAAAAACATAGGAATGGTACAGTTTTATATTTTTGATACTATTTAGGAAAAAATTACAAATTTGTATTGGTAATTTTTCGACATATTTTTAGATAGCCCCTGTAGGAGGATGCTAAAATATACGGGCATACCCTGTAACCTTATTAGCAGCTTCTTTTTTAAAATTTATTCTTCGTCAGGCTTAGTAATTTCAGCTCTAATAACTGCCGAGCAGATCTTAAGAGGAACACAAGAACACGAAACAACCTTTTGTACACTGATTAACAATTTTCTAAATAATTTTCTTTAGATTCATTCAGTATTATAAATCAGAGAAGGGCTAATTTCGAACGCTCATTTCACTAATACATCGTCACGTCCAATTATAGATTCTAAACTGTCTATTGCATAAGAACATTTTTTTTTGTTGTGCGAGCAACTTTCTACCAATTATCTAGCGCTATATTTTAGGACTACAACCTACATAAGGACTTGCTGGTTAAGAATTAATCTAAAAGGAACCAAAAACTACCGAAATACTTTTTTCAGGGAAGTTAAAGCTGATTTTAAGTGAAGAAGACATTGATACTGAATGTATTTTCTGAATATATTTGACCAGTTTTATTAAAGTCTACCACTTTAATAGCGATATCTTGCTTAATACACTCCATCTCTCATTATCTACTTTTTAAATTAAGTTTCTCTTGGACTTGTGTATCTTTTTCACATTTAACAGTGTTTTATGCCTTCGATTAAGTTCCAGCAGTCGTCATGCATTCGCTAAATTCATATTTAATGGCATTAAATACATTCTAAGCTGTTATTAGATCCAAACCCGAGTCCAAACCACTTTAAAGTTAGAGGTTTTCATCTTAACAATACCTATTAGAGAACCACCTTGTTGATTCTAGGTATTATTTGCATAAAATGAATGACCTTCCGTTACCGTGATAGCATCTCTAATAATCTTCGACTTGATCTTTCTATTAATAGATACTGTTTATTAAGATTCTAAGTTATTCAAATTGAAGTTAACGGAAAACGTCTGCGGAAGCCCGATAAGGTCGAAAATTACCGAGTAGGATCAGATAGTAAAAAAAATCTAAACATTTACTGTCAAACATCCATCCAATTAGTACGGAGTTTCGGATTTATTATGCGAGCATATTAAAATAGACTCGGCAGTGTTTATTTAGCGAATGCTTGCCTATAGGAGACCTGCAGCGTTCTCGGATAATTGCCCAGCTTGGGCCAATTAACCTTCTTATATAGAACATAATGGCAACATACATATATAAGTAAGCGGTGCAATTTGCATTGTTAAGGGAACGTTTCGCTGATGCAAAGGTAAACTCGATTCCTACAATGTTTCTTTGTCGACTTCATTGTATTTCGGTATAACATGTGGACACAGAGAGTTTACTTTCGATAATGGAATAGTTTCTGTAATTAGAGAATATTTGCCTACATGTCACAATTAAGTTCGGTACACTGCACTACCGACAATCGATTGATTTATAATATTGTTGCTGTTGCGGTAACTGAAGGGATCTTGTTCCTAGGTCTCCCCAATGTGTGTGTATATAATAAAGGAAGTTATAATTGAGATGAACGAATTATTGTTGAAATTGGCAAAAATGATACAATTTGATCATGTTTATGTTCATATTTTTTTGTGATAATATTACTTTTTTTCAATTACATCGAACCTGCAATGAAACGCAGTCACGATATTGTATCGGAGTCAGAACTTCAGGAAGTAACAGATTTCTTTGAAGGCAATAGTTCAAATCTTGCCTTCAACTTGGTTGAATAATGAATGCTGCTATTTTTATTTTCAGGTATGGCGATTCTTCGACTAGAGAGGCAACACATATCCGGTTTATCCGACCTAATATGATATCAAGTTTGGTCGGATAATGTACTGAATATTCCGTATTTTCAGTAGATCAATCTTCAGCGGCCTAATATTGTAAAAAGATCATTTATTTTGTAATATTATTAAACCAATAATTGAACAGTTTCATATTTCTTCGCGTTACAGTCGAGTGGAATAGGTCGGATGAATAAGGCATTACCTGTTCCTTTCCTGAATAGAGCGTTGGCTTTTCCGTTTCTTCAAAATACATGTTCTTTTGGTATTCACGCCAGAACTACATGTCTTCGACTGTTTAGTCAAATTTAACATCTACGCCCAATTGCGTTGAATGACAAGAGCACTGAACGTTGCTTGGCCATCAGAGAAAATCATTAATGATTTATGTAGGTAATATCGATTTATGATCGGTGCTTATATAATGTTCTGCCAGAACAAGTGTGGCAAAATCCAGGAGCAGAAATAATATCGGTTGTAGAGTAGTCATAACAAACACCTGATCCAACTCGCAAACGTGTTCTGAATACATGAAAGAATCTAAGGTCTATAATGAATGTTTTTTCCACTTATTTGTTTGGGTTAGTTTGGATTAGGAAAAATACCTTAAAAAGTTTAAGTCACGAAAAAATACCATTTTACCATTGTGGAACAATTTGAATAGCTCTGGAAATTTGTAAAATCTCCTCAATACAGAAAAACAGACCAAAAAAGACCAAAAAGGGACAAAAAGCATATTGTCTAAATAATAGCCATACTCTAAAGCCGTCAAAAATTGTTTTATTTTTAACAACCCACTGCCCGAAAACAAAAAACTATATATTTGCAACATTGTCCTATACTTCCAAAATTGCACCAAATGGTATGGGTTGCATGAAAGAAATATGTTGGCAATACTGACTGTGCCGTTAGTTAAACCTGATTAGCAATATAAGCCGTGCAAGGATTCTCCAAGTTCATTTGATGAATAATCTATTTTTGGAACATATGATGTGCCTCGCATGTTGCTTGCGTAAAGCAAAAACAGTATTGTTAGAAATGTTAACACGATGGGCAACAGCCAAGTTAATTAACCTAGAAAAAATCAATAAACCCTATTAATAAGTTGTATAGTCTGTTCTATGATGAAGATCATTCATATAACGTGATAATCGATTACCAAAATTAGTAGTCGAGAGACATCTCGATTATACAGATCATTCGAACTTACGCACCTCATTCTGACATGAGTCTCCAATACATGACCCTGTCCGGAAAATTGACTTTTTCTCCAAATTTTACGTCGCTAGAATAAACTTAAATTTTATCGATATAATAGCGATCATTTCATTTAATGTCTGAAACTTTCATCGCCGTTGATGATGATCAGTCTCATTGTGTTTCCACCAAAATGTCTAAGCCTCAAGGCGCGACATCATGACCGGGCTTTTCGGTTAATGAAAAGTTTTTTTTCTTGTTCGATATCGTGAAAAACATGAGATAATTTATTTGAAAAATCTTCGCATTGCGCTCTACTAAACTGTTAAGAAAAAAAGATCTTGATATTATGGAAGGGAATACTTTTAATAAGATTGATGGTAATTTTCGTCTTCTTGTTGTATGAGATATGAAGGAAAGTAATATATTATATGCTATTATGTGTCA
>MU182435.1:338465-408688 GCA_016904865.1 Pissodes strobi | reverse complement strand
GGGCAATAAGCAACAAGCAACTGGCGATAGGCAACGGAAAATAATATTGTACGTGTGTCTCACATTGAAGCAACAGAAAACAGTGACGATCTTTGCGCATAATGTCGAACAGTGACGACGATGTTTTACTATTTTGGTGGTATCTAAGTCGAAAAAGCAAAAAACGAAGACCCTGGATTCACCCTTCATTTGTGGAACTGAGGTGCCATAGTGCAGCCATATGGATAAAAGAACTGGAGCAACATAAAGTTAAATTTCAAAATTGTTACCGCGCATTTGCAATTGCAGCCCATGCCCTTTCTTTTATTTCTCTTATCTTGACGATATAATCATAAATACATAGGGATTTTTCGACGATTTCGACCAATTTAATATTCGAGATAGAATCATCTGCCAATTTTCCAATCTTATCGCTTGAATCTACGCCGATAATGAAATGATCAACAAGCAGATTTGTTGCTGGCAATATCTATAAATCGCCGGAACAGAGCAACTTGTTCGGACAGGCAATATCGCATCACCTCAGTGTGCGAGACCACATTTGATATGCAGTATCGTGTCAATAGGTGATAATATCGCGTATTGCTAGTTGCGTGTTGCTTATTGCCCGTTGCTCCAGTGTGCGACCCGCCTAAGTTTTAAGCTTACAACGTATGCCATTTTATAGCTTTTTTATTTTCTTGTTACCATGGTTACAGAAGACTCAACAATTAACACGTTCGCGGACATGAACGAAAAATGGGAACTGCCAAAAACGCATGACAATATCTAAGGAACTTACAATCAGGTGATCTAATATCAAAACTTTAACAGGGACATTCTTCGACATTTTTCAATGTCTAAACTTTGTAGGTATTGAAAAACCCATATAATCAGCGCGGCGAACGCCGCATTGATGCAGCAGAAAATTTTATATTAAGACGGCATATTCTGCTTTGTCCCTGCACTTGGTGCGGCATATGCCGCTTTGTCCGCGAAAGTGTTAAGATAGTTAATTTTTACAAATCCTTAAAAGTTTGCACTAGGCTTTATTTCTAATCCATATGCTTTATTCCAGAAAAAAAAACGGTCTCTGTAATTAGATCATTGCTGACTGCAGGCTATATGTATTTTCTAAATTGTGCTATGCGACTCTTATGAACTATCCTCCAGACAAGTACGAAAACACTAGACACGAAGACCGAACAATCAACCAATTTTGTACTGAACAAAACAAAAAACCATTTAACGTAATTAGTATACTGAAAGCAAAAGAAGAACAATTTAAAGTTGTGGTAACTTGCTTTTACGTCCTATATATTGTTCGGAGATGGATTACTTACATAATTGAAATGTATCACGCGACATTTTACATCGGCAATAAAGCAGGAGCCAGCTGTCAGTCTTTACGATGGAGAACAAATTGAGTTTTCGTCGGGGCAATAATAAATTGCGTCCGGTGAGACATGGGCCGATAATCCAGAGGTGCAATGTCGACTCGGAAGCCCGAGAGCCATAGTGTTCGTTTTTCCGGTTATCGGTACCGCAACGAGACACGAGGAGGTTAATATTATTTTGTCTAGTAAACTGTCAGTTAGGTTATAAATGGAAAGTTGCCTACAATAGTTATTTGTATATTAAGACGTCAAAGTCCGTTATTGTCGATTGAGGGAGAAGATTAACACGTTATGCTTTGGCGAAGCGCGATAATCTCTGGAGCACTTTGGGCTCTTAATACACTTAGTACTACTTAATAACACTTTTACTTCTAACAAAGAGTGCGGAAGAGACATTTTCCACAAGAGTTGGGAAATATTATTTTTCTACTAGCTTATAGAAAATCGAAACACATCATACGAATTAAATTTCATATAAATATTATATCACACATTAAATTAATTTATTGATAAAAAATTGCTACCTATTAGTGTTGATGTTAATTATAAGAGAGGAGTTGCTGGCATTCGGCAAATTTATGACAGATGACAAAATCTTGGGTATAGTGATGATGGACTCAATATTGTTGCTGATCTCTGCATTTTGAGGTTTCCGTTGTACTTCTTGAATTTAATTTATTTGAGATTCGGAGGTGGATGCTGATACCGTAAATGTTGATTGGATATTGTGACTCAAGATTTCCAGCCTCCCAACCTTCTGATACAGGTAATACCTTCTGAGGAATCCGCCAGCACTGTCGCCAATGATCTGCGGAAGCTATGGCCATTGGCCAGTATGAAAAAGAGGATTTGGAAGACCGAAGTACCCAGCAATATCACCCGGCATCTTGCCAAATGTATTTATGCCCACACACTGACACTGCACTGAACAAACGCCTTTTTTGTATTGAGTAAAAAAACCTGTTGTGCTTAGTGTGAGCTTTCCTCAAATTTATATATTTTCTGTATAGCGTGAAGTAAGTGCCATTTTGTACTACTGTTGAAGTTGTAAAATAGAGGCGTGCGATTTTTAGATTGATAGATGTTTATCATTAGAAAATTGTCTTTATCGATAACATCATCTGTGTTTAAACTGCAAAGCTCTCCCCTGCGGCATGGTCCTGCTAACACAAATATTGCTGCCACATTAATCATTAAATAAATTTCGTCAAGTGCTTCTACTAAAACCTTAGTAATTTCTTCATTGGTGAAGACCTTCAGATTCTGGATAGTCTCCAAAACTTTATTTGGAAGGTCGTCGTCAAATGGATCCTCGGATACATTCATTTTAAAAACTTTTACTAAAGAATGTAATTTTATCTTTCAGAATGAATTTCTTAATAGTACTTTGTTTTTATGGAGGGATATGGTCACCATTATTGTATCTGTTAGGTGAGATGATTTCTAGGGTGATTTAAACTATTTATTGAATATCGTTTCAATTAAGTCAAATTATCATTTGTTTAGAGGATTTTACAATACATATTTATTTATATTCCTGGAGTAGCGAAATGTTTAGTTAAAATGTACATTTAATTAGTGGATTGTAATATACGTAATTACTTCAAAGGTCAAAATATAAATTTTAACCAAATTTTACTTTTCCTCATGGCGTGCGGAAGAGTGATTCTCTTAAGACTGACAAATTAACGCACTAAAATTTGTTGATGTATCCAAATTTTCGTTACAAGAGTACAGGATGTTTTTAAAATACCTACACATGTTTTGACCGTTTGGAAAAAGTATGAAAATGTTTTGATATTTTTTAATTATATATTATCCTATACCTAAAATTCAACTATTTTCGAAATATTGACTTTTGTAAAGTGATATTTTTATGTGCGTTTCATAGACTGAAAAGTCCAGGGAAACACAATACATGCACAGCAGTTTAATTGGTAGTTGACACATACCTTAATTATTTGAGACAGCTTGTATGTATCAAATTATTTGTAAAATAAGGCAAAAATTAATATCAACCTATTGCTCATTGCACTAACTATGAAATCGCACATTTATTTGTAGTGATTTGAATGTGGTGACTTGGGGTTGTAATTATAAAAATAAATCAAAGTAAGACAGTGGCGGCTATTCAGCGGAAGTAGGGGAAGTGCCACTTCCTCAAGAAAATGTAATTTAAAAAAATACAATTAATTCATTCATCAGTAAAATAATATATTTTAAGATTCAATGCTAAAATTTTCTTAGTTTAGGAATAATCTGTTTCCCGTTACCCCCCTAATAACTAATAATTCAAATATTTTCAAATATTAAAATCAAAGCTTCATGAAACAAGAACAAGAATCTCGCCACCTGCACATTGCCCGTTAACTCCACTATCGAATAGAACAGAGGTGAACCCACATGAAAATGTCTATTTCTTTTTGCGTACGCGCCGATAGCAGTGACAATCTCATTATCATTTGTGTAGACCTTTAAGGAAAGGAAGAGGCATCGCTGGAGAGCCGTCGAGTCATCAAAAATATAAGCGCAACTAGTTGGTTGCCATGACAACGATGACGTCGTAATGGTCGTACATTTGTTTGGATTGCAATGATTGGAAGAGCTGGCGTGTAGCACTTCCATTCTCAGATGAACGCGTCCAACGCGAAAGCACGTTGTTTCGTTTATTGCGAGTTTATTAGGGGACATTCCGCCGTGAATTCTTGAAATTATTTTTTATTTACATTCCACGGTTGATCCATTATAGTATTATACAAGAGATATTTTCTATATATTCTAGTTTTAGTGTGTTTTTCGTAGACATGTGATTTGTATTAGCAACAAATCATTTTGTTGCTAATACAATATGAATATATTTTATTTTTTGATACTTTACCTAAAAAATACCGGTAATAGTTATTAAATAATTTTGGCAGTTTGGGCGTGGACCCCACAAATTTTTCGCCTGCGGCGCTGTTCCTCCTGTCGATGTCGGTAGCTCTTCCCCACTTTTCAAAGCCGCGAGCCGCCACTGAAGTAAGAATAACAAAATATGCAATATACATTCATCTCAGGGACACAACTGAGAGAGAAGATGTACCGAGGATTACGAATTATACTTTGCCGTCTTAATAATGCACTGCCTCTTTAAAGCTAAAACAAATGCATATTGATTATTTAAATGCACTGCGGCTGAATTAAAATTTCGGGCATTCCTTTTCCCAAAGTATTTCGGATTTTGAATACCTAGATCATTTGAAAATACTCTTGCAGTTTTTTACAAACTGTGTTAGTTATTAGATTTGAAAATTATATTTTAATTCATAAAATTTGCCGTAGTCGTTCCTCTATGAAAACACCTGAGAAAGTTGAAAAACGAAAAAGCAATATACGAGACCTCAAAAGTAAATGGGAAAATACCGGGACATTGTACAGAAAGACCGGAAGTGCCAGAAGAAAATTTTCATATAAAAACCAGGATAATAATTTAATAGATTTTTTATAAAACAACACATTCGACAGTAGTGGAGGCAGAAAGCCAAACTAACTTTCCTGACACTGGTAAGTAATAACGGCAAGAAATCGTATAATAAAAAGTTTAGAACCGAGAAACAGAGCTGCTGCTAAAAACAATTTTTAACTGATATTAATAAAGAACATAGAGCAAGTTTTGAGCTATTTACCAGAAGGTGTGAAATTTTGGGAAAAGGTGATATTAACCATGTGTTAATGGCATGCATCAATGCCCAAACATTTACTCATTAGTATAGGAAAAATGGTGCTGCTTTAAAGTATTGAATCTATTCATTATTTTGTATTATTCTCTTTGTGATAGATATTTAAAAAATCACTTTCACATAAATACATTATAACTTTCCTGTTAGTTGTTATTACTGAAATTTAAATAATTTATTACATCCGAATTGTACCTGAATCTTTTCAAAGAGTCAAGGCTTAAAGTGATGGTGGTGAAATTCCAGTAAACCAAAAAAAAATACGAAATGACATAAACTGTTAAATATTAATTTCCCCACTGTCCCTTTAATATAATAATAAGTTATTTTTTTGGAATGTCTTTGCATAACCCCAATTTGAGTCGTAGAATACGAATCCAAATTTTTTTCTTTCGGGTTTTCCGGAGTATTATATTATAACTATCAATTTTCCAGTTTCTGAAGCTATCGCCGATCTTAACGAAATTGAGCCTCATGGAAGGTTTTGGATTGCTCATCATCAATTCGATTGGGCGAAGTTTCGTTTTCAAGATATTCATCGGGTTTAAAACCATAATTTCACGATTATTGTGGCATTCCGGCAGATTTTGAACCGCTCAGCATAAATCTGATATTAATTCAATTGAGCAACGCGACGTTTCGTTCTCGAGATATTGTTCCTCAAAGTTGAAAACCGTTTTGTCACGGATTTCCACTCTCTTAATTCAAACTAGCACATTTGGATCACTTTATAAGTTTAAATGATTGATGAAGTATTAAAAATGTGTTGGTTTTGATTAAAAGAAAGGAAAATCGGGAAAACCGGTTTTCAAATTTGAGGATGAATATGATCTCGAGAATGAAACAATCGAATTGAGTTCAGATTCGTGATGAGCATCCCAAAATCTACCATAAAACCGGAAACTAAATTTCGCCAAGATCGGCGATAGTTTGCGTATCTGGAAAATTAAAAATCTATTTTTCCGGAAATACCCCTCAATTCGAAAAAAAAATCGAAAAAAACAATATACACGCTAAAACGAATAATTATCAACAAAAATTTAAGGAATCATTTTTATATTATCAGAAGAAAAAAGAATAAACCGGCAATAGTGCTAGCGCCCGTACAGTTCAAGAACCACTACGAATTTCGAATAGGATTTCGGGATTTCGAATGGATTTCGGATGTGATTTCGAGCTTAGATAGAATTTCGGGATTTCAAAAGACTTTCCCAGTATTTCGGAAGAAAATGTACAGTGATTTAAGGAGTCCCCTCGGGAATGCCGAAAATCGTTTAAAATTATTCACTTATTTTGAAGGCAGTGTTTTCGAATAAGCAAAAAATATTGGCATCGCCGTAGCAATTTATAGGTAAATTTAATAGGAAAATTCCTATATTCTTGTCATTGTAAAATGATTTTCGCTTTTGACACTTGAAATTCTGAAGACCTTGTATATTGAAAACGGTTTTTGTAAAATTTCGGAAACCCATATATTTTTGAAACCTGCTCAAAAATATCAATCCACTCGTATATAGATATTACCGGGCAGCCATTCAAAAAATAAATACTAGTTGGTGCCGCATATGCCAAATGCCTTTATCACTTAAACGAAAATATATTGACCAGTGAAGTTTGTTCAATAATTGTGTAGTTTTAATAGTCTTTAAACATTTTTCTTGCCTATATGCCAGTAGACGTACACATCACCTGTTTCTTGCAAAACGAAGTTATTCTTGCCACTTTTCCCTATCAGAATAATTAGCTTTTTACCTGCCCATCTGAAATGTACCCCAATGTTCCCACAAAAGTCTTCTTGTCGCGATCGCTCGAAATGTATGCAAACGGCGTTAGGCGGTAAGTGGGCATGTAATTGGCCCCCGCGCGGCGCGCCGCCTATATTGATTGGGGCCCGGGGCACGACGGCGGGCGCCCGAATCGAGTTAGGCAGCGGTCCCGCGGGGCCGAGGGCCCCCACGTGCATTATGCGCTAGCCCAAGGGCTTTTCTGGAAATGCGAAGGATACCGACCGAGCTGTTTTTGGCTTTTAACTTGGATTCCAATAAATGTTTTGCTAGCTGTAATATTCCATTCATTACTACTGTCTTATGATTTAACGCCGATTTGATTTATCACACTTACTCTTCTAAACCCAAGACTGAAAAAAATAGGCCCTGACTAATATATACTTTTATCAAGACAAGACATAGGGGAATAATCGACTAACAGAAATACATGGGCGTGCTAAAGAAAATTAGTAGGTATCTACATATCGTGGTCCTAAAGTCAAAGTCTTAAAAAGATTTTCCAAGAATCACAAAAACCATATCAAAGCTTTTTTAAATAATTTGTTGGCGATATGTTTTCATGTAATTTGATTAAATTTTCAGTTAAACAACTTATGAAGGATATATTATTTCTAGCAGATTCGTAAATTTTGTAAAAGCTGTGAGAATTAGGCTTTGCACAGAACTAATTTCAATTTAATATTGTGATATCACATTTTCATAATTCTTGCACCCCCTATACTTTTAGCTTAAATAATGATCATCTTGTACTAGTTTTTCGTCATGCTCAACTTTGGCCAAAAATAATATTTTCTGAGAAGTGGATAATAAAAAGAGATTTCTCATATGTATCCAACTTTATGGCGGACACAATATATGTTATTCACCAGAATTACCGTAAGTTGCTGACCAAAAGACTAGACGACTAACTATACCTGCCACGGTGACAGGCGGATTTCAATTCAGGTTTTACAAATGGCGACATGAAGTTTCTAATTTATTGAGAGATGCTGAGAATATCAGAATCCATAGTGGCATTCATTGACGACAAAAAAGAAATTCGATTTGATTGAAAAGTAGGCAGAGCTCAAAGCCCTCAGCGAGGGTAGAATTGACTCTCGATACTCCCCATTAATGAAAGACATGAATGTAAAGGCAACACTTTACTATAGATGAACTATAGAGGAATAATTCATGGACGAATATATATTGAATTAGAGGAACAATTCGGCTTTAAAAAGGGACTAGGTACAAAAGAATCTCTGTTCGCCGTACAAGTACTTATTGAAAGATGCAGAGATGTCAATACAAATGTATACCTATGTTTCATAAACTTTAGCAGAGCGTTTGACCTCGTGAACATGACAAACTTATTGAGGTGCTGGCGTCTGGTGGTATAGAGGCTGCTGATCTTCTATCATCTCAAACTTATATTGGAATCAAACTGCTAAACTAAGAATTAAAAACAATACAACAGACAATGTCAATTTAAAAAAAAAGAAGTAAGACAGGGGTGCATCCTGTCACCTCTACTGTTTACTGTATATTCGGAGGAAATATTAAAAAAAAACACTGGACAACTCAATAGATGGTGTTATTGTCAATGACGAATGTCTGAATAATCTGCGATACGCGAATGATACTTTGATCATTAGCAATAGGGAGGAAGGATTGCAGCGGCTTATGAATCGAGTAGTTACCGTCTACGAAGAATAAGGCCTGAAACTTAATATAAATACAACTAAACCAATGGTAATCAGTAAAAACCCAAATGTTAGCGCTGAAATAACCGTCAACGTAAACACCCTAGAAAGAGTGGGCAAAATGACATATCTAGGCTGCGTACTCAATGATAGTTGGGATCAGTCGGTTGAGATAAAGGCCAGAATAGAAAAAGTGAGAGCAATATTTAATAACATGCGTAATGTGCTGTGCAATCTCTGGCTCCGTATTCTGAGATGCTATGTTTTTAGCACATGGTTTTATGGTGTGGAAACGTGGACGCTAACAGAAACCACACAAAGGAGAGTGGAGGCCTTTGAAATGTGTTGCTACCGCAGGATGCTGGGAATTCTTGAACAAGCCATACTACCAACATCGAGATCTTAAACCGTGTATAGAGAAACAAACAGAAATAATGAATTCTGTCAAACAAAGAAGAGCAAGTTACTTTCGACACAATACTGAGAAGCGTCAAATACAGACCGCTACAACTCATACTTGAAGGAAAAATAGACGGAAAAAGGGGACCAGGCAGATGAAGGAATTCATGGCTGAACTTGCGACAATGGACAAATATGACTTAAATGGAATTGTTCCGTGCCGCAGTGGATAAAGTTAGATGGGTTAACGTGATCGCCAACGTCCTGAGAAGATAAGGCACACCGAGACGAAGATAGACGAAAAATCGGAAGTATTTTTAATCAAGAGGTTTGACATGTACAGGGAAATACAATATCCTAGAATTATTTAACATTGCTCTGAAAAACAGATTTAGTCTATTCACTCCATAACCGAAGATCTCAAAAGTAAATCAGAGAGAATAGAACCTTCAATAAATATGCAAATGCCAAAATGTCCCACCTACCCGACCAAGCTCTGAAGGGAATGCCTATAAAATCTGTCAAAGGCTACGTGTATCAAGGTACAAAATCATGTTAGACATAGAAAAACAAATAGCCAAAGAGCAAAGATGAATTTCTCTTTGAAATACTAAGTCAAATCTGGAAAAACTAATACTGTTTTCAGTACAGTGTAAAATCTCTAAGATGTGACTCTTTACAGTGTTGCTGTTTGACTCTCACCAATAAATTGACTGCAAAATATAGAGTGGCCTTGAGAGCATAATATATTTGGTATGTCTATATACGATAAGATCCGTATTGAGGTAACTACTAAAAGAGGAACAAAAGTTGTTGATATGGATACTATATACGGACTTAAACGGAGATGCGCAGGACACGTGACGAAAACTACTACTAACCCAAACTACTGGAAGCCTATCGTGAAGACTATCTGAATGATTAAAAGACAGAAATCAAGAAATAATTAAGCCTCAATAGCCCAGATTCGATGAATGGTTTGGGGGAGGCGTCAGTCCAGCAGGGGGGGGGGGCATTTTACGTCGTTTTTTTAAATTTGAAGATCTGCCTAGCAATGCTTAAGGGTTTTTACTTTTTGATAGTCCTCTGGTTTCTTCTAAATTTTTGTCTGACGATAGTTCATCTAAGGCATCGCAACCGATAATAATTTAAGATGCAATTTTATGAGATTACTTTTAGGTCAAAAGAGTATTTTGCTAATATTCTCCAATTGCTCCGTACGTTTTGTTAAAATTTAGATTCAGACTATGTTTTTGCAGGTCTCGTCTAATAGTCTAATTAAATATTATATATCATATTTGTTGCTAGCCCTACCGTTTGCAAATAAAAGCGTATGCAAATATCGTTATTTATATGTATGCCCATTGGTCTGCAGTTCCTTTGCCATTCTGTCATTAACATATAATCTAAAAAGTATTTGGGGAGAGACAACTGTCCCTTTGTTCGTGGGAAGGTTTTTGAAAGCGTGTTCGTTGTTTCATATACATCTGTTCAGTTGCGACTTAGTACACATATAGAAAGTCCTAGAAAATTATTTTATCAATTAAATTCATTATTTATGAGGACGACACACTTTAGGAGATATTTATGACACCTGTGTTTCATTTTAGTATAGCTCATTAGGCAAATTTTCAATTTATTTCAACTAGAAATAGGCTATATCGTGATTCTCTTCTGCAAAGGCTCAAAGCACTTAATTTTACCTGAACCACACTTCCAACTGAGATAAATAATTGAAGTGCATATCGTCCCACGTATTCATTCAATTACCGCTCACATCAATTATTACCGGGGCACGTGCAAGAGCAAAAATATTAACGGCAGCTGAAAAATAGGGCGAACAAACAATAATTGCGC
Source organism: Pissodes strobi (assembly GCA_016904865.1). Taxonomy (NCBI): domain Eukaryota; kingdom Metazoa; phylum Arthropoda; class Insecta; order Coleoptera; family Curculionidae; genus Pissodes; species Pissodes strobi. The sequence continues at coordinate 397,871 of MU182435.1, read as the reverse complement.
CGCAAAACTGACGGTTTGATTTTTGGCGGCTGTTGAGGTGTAAGTGGGAAAATTGCCGTCGCCTCGACCCTGTGACATGACAGCTTCTATTAGATTATCTAATCGTTCTTCTCCCCAGCACGCAATCATTTCCATCCCCTGTTCTTATTTGCCGTCAAATTATGTTCACGTCTGTCATTTCGGCAAGGCGTGCGTGCACGTGACCCGTTAGTTTATAAGTCGGAGAAAAAAACGCTACGTGAAACAGTTAAAGAAAAGAAAATTCTACATATTTATTGTCTAAGGATGTATCAATGGTCATTTGTATCGTCGATAGTTGATTTTGGACTAGTTGACTGTTCAATATTAATTTAACCTCATTTTCAAGGACTACATCTATAGATTATTGATGCGTATATTGTCGACCGAATGGCCTCTTACATATTATTTGTCAATTTGTGTTAGTTGAGAAATAATTAATAAATAAAAAACTTATAATTTAGGTTTTGCATGGCAGATCATAGCAAGTATTATTGAAAGTAGTTATTTTTGCAATGTAGTTACCATTAATAATGTCTACTTACTTATATTGTTGAAGATTTGGTAGAAGTTGGTAACACACCCAATATTTTTTTAGATTGATAGGAAGTAAAAACCGGAAAGGAAAAATCGGGGGGTGGGGGGGGGGGGGGAATCATGCACAATATTCACTTCACGATTTGTATTTGGGGACAGAATTTAACAAAAAAATACAAATGATTACCAAGCAGAGAAGATGTGTCTTTCGCGCATAACCAAATTTAAGAAAAAATATAATTTTCCTATTAAGAAGGGTGGCGCATTTAAAAAAGTTGTCACGTAATCAAAATATCGTCTGCGCTTTAAAGCAGCACGTATAACTATATCACAGTCGACTGGCTGTGCAATTAATTGAAATGTTTCTTGCTGAAATCAGATTGTCATTGGTCAGTTTAAAAGTGATGAGAAGGTCGATCGGCCAGTCAACGCCGACGTTCACCTGAAACTGCGTTAAGGTTGGCCTGGTACAGGGTATATTTTGGAGTACCTACCCCTAAAGAGACTATTTTTTGAAATACTAAAAAACTTTAAATGCAAATCTTATGGAGTTTTCATGAACCTCGAGGATTTTTTTTAAACAAATAGATAGGCATTGCACAACTGTATTTCTTTTTAAATTGATATGTAGTTGATTAATGGGATAATCTTTTACGATTTGTCCCTTTGCGCAAAGGGACAAGTTGTAAAAGATGTAGCCATTCATAATTGAATAATGGGTTATAACAGCCCCCTCTTTCTGTGTGATTTGTGATGTAGTTTTAATTTGATTTTAATTTCAATATTCAACCTATGTATTATCCAAGAGTTCGATTGTTTGACTCGACTGTGCTAGTTCCTGACAAAGAAGCACTGATCATGGCCTAGGGCCGAAAGCGCTCTGCAATTTATTATGATTAAAGATTTTGCACGAAATACAAAGTTTCAATTCAATAGTACCTATTGCCGTTGCTGACGGCTTTTGTTTAATGAACTTACTCTTACAAGTGGTTTGCTACCTTATATCGTACCTATTACCGTTACTTCTCGTTTCTGTTAATTGATTTTACCGTTTTTTGATTATTGACCTTACCAATAAACAGTTATTATTGTGTATCATATTTATTCCTATTTCTTATCATGTTTTCTTAAGAGATACTTATTTTATTCATTATCATATCTGATATTATCTCGAATGGAGAATGTAATTTGCAAATATTATGATAATTAATTGATTTATTTTTACTGGAACTAATTGTAAGCCTCATGGCAGTAAATTGTCTCACATAAAAGCAATTTGCAACTTTAATTTTTCGACTTAACAACGGCATCGAACTGAGCTCACTTCGTCTTCATCTTATTAACCAGCTATATACATATATTTACTTCACAGGTTAATTAATTGAATTGTTATATTTCTATTAACTATTTACTGGTCTAATGATATTATCGCTGCCATGGGATTAATTTATATTAGTTTTAGTTTAGTAAATACTGCATATGTTTGGTTCTTTGTGACTAACTGCGTTTAGTCAGACCTCAAGAAGTCAAGGTATAACTAAAACTATTTCCAAATAGGAATTAGGGAACCTTATGAATATAGGACCTAGATTAAAATTCAGAGCTTCAGTTTAATTTGATTAAATATTCTGATAATCTAGATAATATAAAAATATTCTTATAAGTTTATGGGCCATGCCATAAACTCAACTTATTTAATTGCCTTTAGAGTGCTTATGAAAGTGTTTAAGATTTGAGTAAATACTTTAATTGGAATCCTGATGTTTATTTTGATTAAAAAAACGCATCAGTCATAGACAACACATTTTAGATCTGTTATTAAATATTTTTGTCCATGATTATAAGCTTGACCATTTAAATGTTTATTGTAGGTAGTATTTACTTAGAAAAATTAAACGCTAATACAGATTTAAAAAAAAATAACCAAAATACCAGTTATTGACAGTCAGCTTTTTTTGTGTACCAGTTAGCATTGTAGAATTGTTGGCACAGAATTAATTGTTTAAATATTTTTGTAATATCACTAATCGAAACTACTTTACTAAAACTTAAATATTAGATTTAGCCTTCAAATATATCAATGTCTTTTGAAAAAACATATCTTATTTGAGGACCAACTTTATGAATCTCGGGTTGAGTCAGATTTCCTGTAATTTCGTCTAACTGTAATTCTCTGTCAACGTGAACGATGTTTTTCCATCAGTTGATTTATTATTTAAGGGAGCAACTTCAATATCAATACTTTTTTTTTTATTATACAGATAAATATATCTACAGAATATTTTTCTCTTACAACTCATAAAACTGGCCAGAACAAAATCTCCCACACGAATGGCATCGCATCCTAATATAGAACTGAATGTAGTTAATGGAATATCTTCGTCTGAGTCTCCATTCAGTTCCATATTTATAATTTCATCTTCAGGCGCCGAGTAGATATTGACATCGTCCAGACCATCTCCGTTGTCTTGCCGCTCTTCAAAATCACATGAGCTCTCACAGCTCTAAATTTTAACCTTTCCTTCAATTTTTTCTCAACCTTTTAAATTTTTGGTTCTTCTTGCGCTTTCAGTTTTCTGGCATCTTTTGTATCTCTTCTACCTTAACTTTTTCTCTATTTCTTTTTCTTTTTCGTGATAATGGCGAAATATACCTAAGATGATTGCAAAAGGAATTTTCTTTTATTGCGTTCTTGATTTGACGTCAGTTCTTCTGGCCTGAATAGGGCCTTTTTGAATTATGTAGGAACTAGTTGCATCTTAATGATTCTCATTAAAGCACAAGTATAGTAAAAGTCTAATAAATCATTTAAAGTATAGGAGTAGACCAATACAATTTAACTAAACTGACTAACTAAAATGAAATATTCACTATAATTAGTACGCACCGAACAGATAACGTTGACACTTTCAGATCATGCAGCGACGATTTGGCAGTTTAATAATATGAAAAGGAATATTTTATATTAGACAGACCACTGATTCATACAATTTTACTACCAAGGAAAACGTAAATTATTCCACATTTTTAAATCGATTACTTACAAACTCGAGACATTGGACAAGCGCCGGCAAAACTTGTTCTTACAGCTTAAATTATAGTTTTTAGTAAATTCTTATGAATTCACAATTTTAAAAACATAACAAGCTCATGACTCATATGCCTTGACAAAACTAGGATTTATGATTGACAGGCTCGATAATTTTCTACTTGGTCACTTAATCATATCCAACCGGTATGTAAAACACAAATTAATTAGATAGCACTTAGCTGATCGATAGTTGCCAAAGAAACATCAATCACATCGATTAAGCTTAATTTTCACGTATCTTTTAGCTCATAAATCAGAGGTCTTAATGGCGTCAGTGTGATTATAATTATTTTACATAAAATAAATATTTATCGATATGTTCAAAAATCACGTAGAATGTCGAGTGCAATTATATTATAAAATGGTTAATTTTCATAGAAACAATCAAAAATTATCTGTTTTTGTAGCACGACTTTACTGCTCGTTTAATTTAAAATAGCAATTTCTATAACAACAATATTATCGAGGACACAATGGTTTTCAGGGCAGTTGTCGGAGACAACCTCTTTTAAGATGAGAAAAGATGGTCTCAATTTAGAGTCGTTATAATAATTATTTACACGAAGGAGTAGATTTCTTGATTATATTGAACTTTAATGGAAAATTTGTTATACAGCTTTTTCCGAGGGTAAATTGCTTAAGCAGTTGGTAAGCCAGCTTAGTGGCCACAATGGCAATACTAGTGACAATATTAGTGATATTCTGAGCTATACTATGGCACTACAAAGACAATACATGGGCACAATTAGAAGTATTGCTCATTGCAGTTCAGTAAATGTGGCAACATCGAAAATCCAGCATTCTAACTTAATAGTTTTTATTAACGTCTATGCAACTTTACGGATTGTATAAATCGTATCAATGGCAAAAAAATCGAACTTGACGATAGATAACGTTCTATAGATCAGTCCACGCTCAAAGGGTAGCGTGGCCCCTTATGGCAATGCTTTTCTTATGGGGAGTAACTGTGCATTGTTGCCATCTCGGGCGCCTTTTACTAGCGTATGGAACGTTGATAATTATTTATAAATTATTTTTTTATCGGTAAGCATTATTAATAATTAATTAATAATTTCATAGTTATATTTTTATAGTAGGTGTACATTATATTTGTTAAGGTAAACACTAAATTATCTAATTTCTAATTCAGAAATATTACCACACGTGGATGTCATTTAGAGTATTCTTGATTTTTAGGTTTTTTTAAGTTATTTTACGTATCACATAATGTCAGTCAGAAATTTTTGCAATTTTCTTGACAAGTATGGCAGAGGCACCTGCATGTGAAAAGTTCCGCCAGGGTATGTTACTTCAAACTCAAAGTAAATGCCTGATTTTGAACGTGCTCAGGTAAGTAATGAGTACAAGTGGCGGCAGTGGTACAGAATATGTGACCACAATGGCTGAAAAAGGAGGAAGTCAGTGCTGAACCCATTAGGTATAAATGGATTAAAAAGAAGAACACGATAGGTTAGTCGCCGGTCAAATCGTCGTGACAACAAATATGATGAAGAAACCTTTCTTATACGAAGAAAGGTGCATGCCTTTTTTCATGAAAACATACCTCCAACATTGGCCAAAATTTTGACAGGTGTGAACCAAGACGAAAATCTTCCGAATTTTACCCGTAGTACGTTGAAGCGACTTTTGCTGGATATGGGATTCACATATGGGCAAAAAGACCGTAAATCCATAAGGCTGGAACGGCAAGATATTATTAATTGGAGACATGCATAACTGAGAAAACTTAAACATTACCGTAGGAATGGTTACAATACAATATCGTATATATGGACGAATCGTGAGTTAACGTGGGTCCTACCGCGAGCAAGGAGTGGATTGACGATATGCTAAAAAGTACAAGGGACTTACAACTGGGTTAAAAAATCCAACTGAAAGAGGGCCAAGGTTTGTCCTCATTCATGCTTCAAAAGACGAGTTTGTTCGCGGCGCAGAAAAAAACCTTTTTGGCACTAAAAGGAAAAGCCGACTACCACGAGGAAGTTGATAGTGATGTTTTTGAGAAGTGGCTTGAGAATCAATTAATTCTCAACCCGGCGCAAGATGGGAAAAACGCCTTGGTAATGGATAATGCCTCGTAAAATTACGCCAGCGTTTCCTGGACAAAGTTGGACATGGACCAAATTAAAACCTGGTTGCAAGAAAAGGATATATGTATATTTTGAAGAAGATAATTTGAAAACAGAACTGTTGGAAGTGGAAAACGCGTTCAGAGACCAATTCAACAAAATACGAACGGACGAATTAGCGAAGAATTAAAACGTGGAAACACTGAGATTGCCTCCATATCATTGTGAATTGAATCCAATTGAATTGGTGTGGAGCCAAATGAAGCGCTATGAGGCCGCCAACAACAGCATTTTTAAGAAAGACCATGTGATTAAAAGTGGCTACGCTCAAGTGATCAGTGTAAATTGGAACAATTATGTTGTCATGTGATCAATATAGAAAAGAAAATGTGGTCCTTTGACCATATGCTGGAAGACATGGAACCTTTTATAATAATCCTTAACGATAATCACAGTGATGATGACGCTTTTAGTGACGCTTTTGAAGCTAATTAATTTATTTACTTGTTTTTATTTTTTGTTAGGTACCAACTTATTGTCTATTAAACAAGTGTATTTTAAAATGTGAAAAATACCGTACCTTTTTATATATTATATATAAATGGTATATAACTATTTTTTGGACAAAAGCCTACTTTTTCTCTTGACAAATTACTTTAAATAATTTATAATATAATAATTTCCTATTAATTTTATTATACATGTAAAAAATACTTCCCGATTAAGGAATTATGCGTTTATTTAACTGTTTGTAGAAAAGGGGCTAAAATCAAGTAATGCGTCTTTCGAGCGTGGACTGATGTATAGGAAAGTCTAATGTCTGATCTTTTAAACTAAGGTATTGAAAAAATATTTAAATTAATTAACATGCATGGATTCGCCAAGTTATCCAAATTATTATACTCATATTCATATATGTAATCCAACCTTATTTGTATTTTCTCCTCACATGCTCTATAATATTTACTCATATATGGAGAGATCTAGCAGGCTATGCCATTCATCAATGTTATTCTCAAAATTTGTTGACCTATTCTTGGTCTATGTGGATGCCGGAAACATTGTATTAATAACATTATTTTGAATTCGTCGCGATAGGTACTTTCTTTTCAAAGCTGTACAATTATATAACGCTGGCTAAGGTTAAAGCAAGTTTTTTTGATTATTGACGGAAATATTGTTATTAATGAAGCTACAGCAGAATTTTGTAATTTTTTGTACGAAAAGACATTTTCCGAAAAAAAATCTTATTTTTGTCAGAGAGCGTTAGTTAAAAAACTATAAAAAAGTGTGATTGGACTTCAAATCGTTATACAACAAACAAATACAGCCGCAAATGCAACAGCATAAATGTTTTAAATTTTGGACTACTTTCTTCTCCACCCTATATAATATCCAAATATCACTGTTAGCACAAAGGGGCATTTCGACGTGAAAACTCAATGAAACAGCCTTTCCGGATCTGAAAAGCTCATCAAAATTTGCGATTTTTTTCAAACTATAGGAAATTAAATATGATGCTTAAATTTTGTTTTTCCGTTTCTTGACGAACAGTTTATTTGTAACTGATTCAAAAAGTACATATTATTATGTTCGTTTGCCAGGATTTTATAAACCGAAACTAAATTCACACGGTGTCAGTCTCGGCACCAGTTGTCATATTATGTGATGCCTTATTATAGGTTGCCTAACACCACTAAAATTTCGCCTGAAGTTAATGTCCTTTGAGAGACCATATGGTCGATTGTAAAATTTTGCCTACAATTTCTGCGACGAAACATGTTTTATTTTCTGCTAAGTAGTTATGTTCCACATTCTTCACAACTGCTGCTGTTACGGCCACAAATTAGTGAGAAACGTAAATTCTTTACAAACGTTTTTAATAATAACGATTATTAAGTCCCTTCTGAGATATCATGCAAAAATGGAAGCAGCTATCGTTGATGTGAGCCTTTTCATAATTTACACCCAGTAGGTTTTCACCATTGTTTCAGCTAGGTTTTTATGTAAATAACTTTTAAATTTGTATTATGTACATTCAACTAGAAATTTCATAAATGGCCATTTTGGGTTTTAATGCAAGTAATAACTCCTGATAAGCCGATAAAAACCATTACAAGTTAAAGCTTTTAGTTCGCATTATATAATGATAACAGGACTCCATTTAAACTGAGTAACCAAGTGATTAGTTTTTCTTTTTATATTTCGTATAATCAGATTTGGAGTTTTTAATGAATGAATTAAATATTTAGTTCCGTATGTTGCTGATAAAATAACAGTTTCGTGCATATAGTTCGTGCGTGGCACTATAGTACTGGTGAAAATGGCTAATTAATACTTATATTTAAATACGGCAACATTATTGCGTGACGGTCCCAGAGGGTTTTTAATAAAAAACTTACATTTTGGGGCGAATGCAAAGATAACTTTCAAGTGATCTACTTTAAGTTTAATTGGAAATGATCTTAACAATAATGTTTTTCCACATCGATATAAATAATTCGCATACCTTACTTCTTAAAACGTAATTTACAGTTTTTATATTTCAGTAATGCTTAGAGGAAATACAAAAATATTAGTTGTACAAACACTGTATGTGCAGCTCAGAAGCATCTGAAGCTGCGTTCGTTTTTAAGATCAAAGCATGCATTTTTCTCAATTGCGTTTATTTATTGTCAATCGAGGACACCAAGCTAAAATTCAGCGTTCGGTTTTTAAAGCCCGACCATCCTCATATCGCTCGGATAATTATATTATATATATTATAATAAAGGGAGCGTACACTCGTGAAAGTACGCGGAACAATCATGTTTTTAAAGGAGAAATTTACATTTTAAGAACTATTGCATATCCAAGAATATTTTGGGATTTCTGTGTTATGTACTTAGGTTTGATGGCCCCGCCGCCTGAACGATGCGGCGCCTGAACACTACTCGAATTAGATTGGGATTTCCATAAGAGAGCAATAAATAGGTAAATAAAGTAATATAGTACATAAAGTAATAAACTATCTTTCTATTGAAAAATTGCATTGGTCTGTGCGTTTTTTTTTGGCTAGATGTTTTAACTAGAATTTATTTACCTACACCTTATACCTTCTATTTATTTGTTCATATTTGTTTCAGTGTACCAGTATTGTTAAGGCTGTCGTTTGTCGTAGCCGCAGATAGTATTGTACGCCGAAACAAAGTGAAAGAAAAAACGAAAGTGTTGATTATGTCGAAAATACGATGTACTTTGTGGATTAAGCCTCATGCCCGATCACGTATTTGCAAGTATTGTTGAAAAGTTGATTCCTGCTTGAAGAAATTCCAAACAGACACACATAAAGACTCCACCTCACATTGCTAAAGATAACAAGATGCAGTACGATCTCATTTAGTCAACATTAAAGCATTTAAAGCAGTCTTTTGAGACTTTTAAAACTGAAAACCATGGCCAGTTAGAATATAGCGAATAGGTATCTATGTAAAATGTTTTTGATGCTCATATTCCTTTAAACAAGCTGACCAACCCGCAAGTAAATGCTTTTCTGCAAAAATATTCAAAATTTAATGCTCCAGATGTATCAGTATTTAGAAGCGAAATTGGAGGTAACTCTATGTATATTGTTGCCTACGAAATAACTGATTCGCGTTTCGTTAGATAGTTACTAACGATCGGAAAACTCACTGAAGAAGAACCTGGAAAAGCTACATCATAGCCTAAAAGAACTGGAAAAATAAACAATCTTACAATTACCTGTTTTACTCAAGAAACATTAACACATTCCTTTTTGCCAAATTTAGTTCCTATACAATTCTCGTCATGTTGTCCGATGCTGCTTCGTATATGGTAAGGGCAGGACAGAATTTAAAATTATTTTATGAAAATGCAATTCATGTAACTTACCTAGCTCACAGATTAAATAGTGTTGCGGAAATTAATATAGCTCCCTTCCCGTTAGCCAATGACCTAATAGCAAACATGAAAAAAATATTCATAAAGGCCCCATTAAGAATGAAGTTTACCAAGGCGAATTTGTTCGGAGTATCATTGCCACCCGAGTTGCCACCTGAGCCTGTCGTGACCAAAGGGGTACCTAAATGTGTGCGGCAATATTTTATGTAGTTAATTTCCAAAAATTGAAAAGCCTAGTTTCACAACTGTTAAGGATGTTTTTGAATATTTAAACTTTATGAGGAACAGATATCTCAGTCCAAATTCGGCATCAGAAGCGCAGTAGGAACCAGGAAAGCTCTTTTTTCAGTCCAAGTACTGTTTTAGTGATGCAGGGATGTTAAATGTGATGTGTTTGCATGTTTTATCGATTACACAAAGCGTTTGACCGAGTACGGCACACCAAAATGATGGAAGTCTTGAAAAAAACTGGCCTGGATGGCAAAGATATCAAGATCACCCGAAATCTCTATTGGGACCAGGTGGCTTGTGTTAGGATAGACGGATACAGAACAGAATACATGAAAATATTAAGAGGTGTAAGACAAGGATGCATACTGTCCCCAGTCATCCTCAATTTATACTCTGAATATATCTTTATAGGCGCTGCAAGATATTGAGGCCGGCATACTACTGAATGGGGAACGGTTAAACAACATAAGGTATGCAGAAGACACTGTTATTTTCGCAGACAGCCTTGCTACGTTGCAGCTTCTGTTGGACAGAATCACAGCTTTCAGCCGACAGTTTGGCTGGAAATAAACAAAAAGAGTAAAACGAAGTTTATAATAATAAGTAAAAACCAAGACATCCGTGGAAATTTATCAGCAGATGGAACTCCTCTGGAAAGGGTTAATAGTTACGTATACTTGGGCACAAACATTAATGATGAGTGTAACCACTCTATTGAGATCAGAACTCGCAATGAAAAGGCAAGTCGCATTTCTCAAGATGAAAAAAGTCTTCACAAGCCACGACATACAGCTAACCACGAAAATACGTTTACTTTGTTGTTACGTGTTTTCAATACTATTTTATGAAGTCGAATCGTGGACGCTTATGGAGGCTTCCTCCAAGAAACTTGAGGCATTTGAAATGTGGCTGTACCGGAGAATTCAAAAAATACCTTGGACGGACCGAGTTACCAATGCAGAAGTGCTGAGAAGTATGGGCCAGGAAGGAAAAGTCCTCAGTACGGTTAAGGCACGAAAGTTACAATATCTAGGACATGTAACGCGTAATGAGAGCCGATACAAACTTTTGCAAAATATTCTACAAGGCAAAGTGTATGGGACTAGAGGACCAGGCAAACGACGAATGTCGTCGCTGAAAAACTTGAGAGCATGGTTCAACCAGACAATAACTCAGCTATTCCGAGCTGCAGTCAATAAAGTGCGAATAGCCAATATGATAGCCAACATCCGGAACGGATAGGCACTACAAGAAGAGAAGAAGAAGAGTTTCACAAATATCCTCTCAAATATCTATTTAGAAGTGTGAAGCAATATTTCTAAATGTTAAAGTGGAACAATTAAGTGTAACTATGTATTTCTAACAGAAAGTATATTGCAACTAGAAGAATCGTGTATACGTAAGTCTACCAGAGTCAATGAATATAATAGAAACATCGAGAGAAACATGTGTACAAAATTGAAAACAAATACGAGGTGAGGTATGAAAAATAGTAGTGGCAAAATTAGAAAGTTTAACAGCACAGGTTTTAAGGAAGTTCCTAAACATAATGTCAGAGTTATTTGTAAATAATAATTTGGCTATTGAACCTGCTTTAGTTCCAAAATTAAAATTTTGCCATATAACTGCAGAAAATGGAGATAGTTCGTTTTCTTTATATAAACATATCCTTAGTGATAGTGATAGACGCCACAATTTTTAGTTCAAAACTCAAAACCTTGAAACTCACGTAATAACTAGTGCGGTTTTTAATTTCCCCTGAAAATAGTTTCAAAAACTAAAAGGTTTTTAAATTTTACCACCTGATACGTGCGAGTGCGAAATACCGCCGATAAACAGGACATTAGTTAAGAAAATGTAAAATACGTTTTATGATTAAATGCTAGCTACACCCTTTTTCCACCTAAAACACATATTTCATTACTAGATACCGTCAGAGTAGTAATAGATAATTTAATTAAAATCCGAACACCGTCAGAAATCAATTTCCTAATGTAATACAATTTTCCAAATGAGCACATGATATCCGAAACCTATTTTTATAAATGCATTATCTGATTGGTCATAAAAAGCCAACAATCCCTTTTACGACCAATCATATAATGCATTTTAAAAATTATTCTTGGGCGTCGCTCACATCACTCTAATATTGTAAATGACGCTTCCAACTATAAAAATGATACATTTATTAAAAAGTGTCTGTAGGAAATGAATATCCTGTAAACACTAAAAAATAAAACGAATTAGAGAGAAGACATCCCTTTGAATTCGTCATAAGTTTCGTGCCAATTTTGAAAATAGTTTAAAATATATTAAACGAGATATTTACAAGACGGATAAATAATAAGAATCATATTAATTATACATAAATAATGTAAAACGTTCGGTAAAACGGTAAAATCCCGCACTTGATTTAGTGCCACTAGACCAAGTTGCTGTTAGTCTCCGACTTAACAATTAAGCATTACACCAATCAGTATTCAACTTTTATTTATTGGTGATTTAATCAGGTAAAACGCTCAAGCTATTTGCATAATTTTACACTCTCAAATTTAAAGAGTGTTCATAACTAATTGTGTAACTCATTAGGAACTCGACTCGTATTTTGAGGCTAATAGCTTTTAGTTTAACTGTTGGCCACTGGTTCAGTCTTATTCAAAATATCATTATTTTACATCGAGTTTTACATGCATTTTAAAACGAATAATTTTTATTTCAAATTTGAGATCGATAATGATTTTGTTTCAACACACACCCATTATAAGCACACATAGATATACTTGCCTCTGGGGGGGCTTTGGGTACTAAATTGTCGAGAAATGAAAAGAATGATTATGGTATCTCGTCATTTATTTCACCCTAACCACCGAGACTTTGGGGGTAATCGAAAAAAAAACGCAAAGGGCAAAATTATGTATGTGCCGGGGGATTGGTACAATGTTATTTTAAAATAAAAGCCCAAAAACCCGTTCCATCTCCACAAAATGCAGATGTACGACTTTTTCTTCTGCAAAGAGTCTTGAATGGCATGTTTCATAAAACGATTTCTGTGTAAATTTGCTTTGGCTAATAGATCTTTCTTTATCAAATTGGGTTCAAACTCAATACCTGTGTTAGTTAGTCAGTCGATAATTTCTTGTTTTCCCCAAGATGAAGTTGGTGTCTTCTCTATGCGCCGTGAATGTTAACTTGCGTTATCCGTAACCATCACCGAATCAGCCGGAACAAATTTTATCATTTCACCAAAATAATCTTCGAAAATACCCGAATTTATGTCCTCATGGTAATCTCCCTTCCGGCAAGACTGAAAAGTTAGCAAAGCTTCTCTTAAAAATCCCTCTTCCCTTCCAATGTGGGCAATTATTAGTCTCTTCCCTTTTCCCGGAGGCACTTTAATACCCATTGACAGGCCTTGCATGAAAGCTTGGCGGGCACTGATTATATTTTTTTCTTGCCAAATTTTTTGTACTATATAACCTTCATTCATCCATGTCTCATCAATACATTTTTTTTGTTCCCTACGGTACTTCTTTATGCTTTTCAAGGATTTTCGTCGCGAGCAAGCGATTTTATCGCTTTCCAGTAAAAGTGCTTATCGGTTATACTTTTCCCAGGCAAAATCCATATTTGTTGTCCATAAGATTGTTCTAGTTATCAAGTTATAATGAGGACTACTACCTCCGCGAACCCTTTTCTAGAGACGAGCTGAAAACCGCGATGAAATTAATAAAGCACGACTTGAGGACTAACCAGATCAAGAATTTTGGCAAGACAACGTTGCAGTGACTGCTGTAATTATTTAATACTTATAACACTAGCCTTAGAATACCAAAAATATGGAGAAAAGTAAGAGTAATTGCGTTGCTCAAACCAGAAAAAGACTTCAACGCTCATGTAGATAGCGTCATTTAAAAACATTAGTTTTCTTTAAATAGACCGTTCCTAGCGGCAAAACAGTCGCGTTTTACTGCCCGTGTAGAATGACTCTAACTCAATTTATCGAGGATGGCTTGTAGGAAAGACAGATCACTGGTGTGGTATTTATTGATCGCAGAGCAGCATATGATACAGTAAATCTCAGAAAGCTCTGACAAAAGTGTACCAGTAACTCGAGACTTCCACCTGACACGGAAGATTAGTACTTTGCTCCAGAATAGACTGTTCCATGTCAGTCTGATGGGGAAAAGCAGCAGGTGGAGAAACCAGAAAAACGGACTGCCTCAGGGGAGTGGGTTGGCACCATAACTATATATTATATATGTCAATGACCAACCTATATCGGATGGTACCAGACGGTTCATCTATGTGGACGATACGGCCGTGGCTGCTCGGGACAAAAACATTGAGGAAGTGGAGGCCAAATTGTCAGAGGCTTTGGTGGAACTGTCTGCTTACTGCGACTCCAATCATCCACCAAATCCTAACAAGACGCAGGTTTGTGTATTTCATCTCAACAACAAACAGGCAAGGAGAGAGTTGAACATTGTTTGGCGTGAAACCCATCAGTTGCAACATTTCCAGACACCAAAATACGTTACACTGGACCCTATACTAAATTTCAAACAGCACTGCATAAATATAAAGGCCAAAGCAAGCGCTCGAAATAACATTCTTAGGAAACTGACAAATATATACTGGTGAGCTGATCCACAAAACTTGAGACCAGCCGCCCTGGCTTTGTGTATAACAGCTTCCGAATATGCAGCTCCGGTCTGGAATGCTTCAAGACATGCAAAACACGTTAACACGACCGTCAATGAGACCGCACGGATAGTGACTGGATGCCTTAAACCCACCCCGACTGTGGTGCAATTCAAGATCCGAATCATCTTTTGGTCTGCCCTATGCTTGAGCAGTCCTGCGGATGGAGGACTTCTTTCTTGGAAATGACAAGGCTATCACGGCCGCTAATTATTGGAAAATGAGGGTCTGAACCAGCCACGAAAAGTAAAGTAAAGTAAAGTGAGTTATTAAAGGGTCATCTTGGTCAAGCTGCATCAAAATTTTACATAAGGTGGGATTTCTTTTTTAAAATAAAAAGAGTGAAATTTCCTTCGAATTACACATTTGGTGCCTTCATCAAGAACTATTGCTGGTCTTCCTCGAATTTTCTTGGAAAGTTCCAAACCTGCTACCTTTCTCTCTCGCAATAATTTGAAAACGGTGGACTTTCCAATTCCAGTCATTCGGGAACATCGTTCAACAATTTCAAGTACAGTAAAACTATGGTAATCGTGTTTTACGTAATCACATATATTTAAAAAAACAACTTTTTCACTCACTGATAGGGGAGAATTATTAGAAATTAAAACATCTTTTCCTTGAAGTGAATGTCAACATGTTTAGTTTAAAACACCATTTAGAACTATTTGTAATCTGTGTCTTTATTAGCTGCCTCAACAGGTATGTAAAATGACTGCAACGATTTAAAAAGATCAAAAATGTAATCTACAGAGTAATAAAACCTCATTAGCGATGCAAAAGGACTACAGGGGTATACCTACGCTTATGGACGACCACGAAATTCAGCCAAACTGGACGGGTTTCCTTATTTTATTACTCTATACCTACATTTCTGAAGTAGACTTTAGAAAGGGCAGAGCTGTCAATTTTCAAAATGTTCCCTTTACCGAATTGTATACTGCCCCTTTACCCATAAATGCTAATAGAAAGAAAAATATGCAGGAGTTACACCAGTTCAGTCCTCAAATACACCAGGAATATTTTAAAAGTGTACGTGGAAATGATACCATAGAAGACTCTCCGGGCACCTCCCTAACCAAAGTGATGAAGAAACAGAATGTCATAATAAACGATAATAAATAAAAATAATGGTTCATTATATTTTAAAAAATAATACTTTATGTATTAAAAAATAAAGCTTGTTTACTTTTGACTTTCATTGTGTTATTTTAATTTCATTTGCAATATTGAAAACTATTGTGGACTAAATCCAAGGAGGCAAAAAATATATATTAGCGTTTTATCAAATTCTCTTAGGGAAAATTATTTATATGTTCTTTCTGCCTTTATTTCTCATAAAGTCATTACTTAGATCACCAGAACATGTGCATGCAGATTCCTAGACGGATTAAAAGTTCTTGTTTTATAACACTTCTTTGCTCAAAGTTGTGCGTGAACCGCATTTAAATGGAGTCATAGCAGAAAAACCAGAAGATCAGAAACATTTCGCCGAACGTCCCATCTGTAGTAATCTAGTCTATGGAAAGAGCACCACAGACAACGAGATAAGATCGGTGGTGGCATCATTGCCCTAGTATTCGTAAAATGATGTATCCCAAGACGAGTCAGTCATTATTTTATTTGTATTATTTCTCATCGGTCATCGGAAACAAACCAACCAATTTTCACTGCGTTGAAACTTAAGAAAAGCTACAACTTTTCAGATTTACCTCTCCCCCTCCCTTTAGAACATCAGACCAAAAACATCTTTATCCACGCCTTATTCCACATTTTATATAATTCTTTTCGCAGCGCAAGCCGCCGTAATAGATTTCAAACGTCCGTGGGAACTTGGCGCTCGACACCCGACGACATCGATATCAGCAGCGATTGTCGTTGTTCCCGCCGTAATAATCGTTCAAAACCGATTTTTGCCGCGGTTTCGACGATGACAATTCCCCAAGAAACCATAAGAACATTTACATTTGCCCCGTTTTCGCGCTGTTTACTCCCGGTGATTCTTTTTCCTTGCATTATTATGGGCCATTTGTTTGGAGTGGCTCTCCGCAGACGCCTTTTTACCGTATTAGTATTATTTAGGGTAATATAATTCATATACATTGGGGCCTAACTGTTGCTTGTATCGTGTAACACTCTAATGTTTTTGGAACACCAAAATAGTTATTAGAAAAGTTTGGCATTAAATCTAATAAGGGGCGGGCTATTTTTGAAGATCCTGTTTCAAAAGGCTTTCAGTATTTTTTTAACTCGTATGCACGTATGCAACTTTTTCAACTATTTGATTCACGCACTTATATACGGATAAATAGACACAAAGGCCTACTACTTACTAGTAAAAATACAAGGAGGTGAATGTTTTTTCCTTGGTTGATGACACAAAATGCGAAAACAAAATATGCGTTATCTTATTCAACTGCTTATTATTTTGCTAATCGTGTGAGTGCATACATAACTACTTCATAGATATATTTAAGCCCTGTTAAATATACTAAAATATCTAATAGTTTTATGTTGTAATTTGTTAATGTACATATTACTTTGTTTTAGTGTTAATATAATTGTATTCAGTAATCATAGAAGCCAATTAACAAGATTAATTATTATTATTTTTTAAATATGAGACTGTTCCATGAACGAAAAACTCGACTACAAAAAGAAAAAAATATATGTCAATTTACACGTTAGTTTTTACATTATATTTTCACCTATAAATGTATTCAGAGTAATTTGATTGATTGATTTAATTCTGGATAATCATAGAAGCAATTTAACAAAATTACCTATTGAAAGTTTTTTTTTAAATATGAGACTGATCCATTAACGAAAAACTCGATTGCAAAAAGGTGAAAATATACTAAACTTAGTCTGTATAGAATTCAACATTATTGGTGTCAACAATTTATCTTAATACAATGATTATTATTATTATTTGTTAATCGTGTGAGTACATAGGTACATACTACCTACTTTATTTATATTATATGTAAGACCTGTTAGATATATTAAAATATGTAAAAGTTTTATGTTGTAATTTGTTAATGTATATGTTATGGTTTCATTATTTTCTCAGTTTTAATATATCTAATTCTATTTAGAGTAATTTGATTGATTGATTTAATTCTGGATAATCTAAGAAGCCAATTAACAAAATTAACTATTAAAAGTATAAGACCGTTCTGTGATCTGTGGACGAAAAATTCGATTAATAAAATCAAGAATAAAATAAACATGTTCTATTTAGAATTAAATAACTGGTATCAACAATTTATCTTACTGAATTAATTTATTATTATTTGGCAATCGTGTGAGTACACGGTGGCTCGAGTTCGAGTCTATGTATGGGGAATCGAAAATCGTAAGAGATACAGTGTCGTTCAAATTAGGTCAAAATTGCGCATTTGGATGCATAAAAATACGCCGGCGCTTTAGAAAGTTTTAAAATTACGAATATTTCCGGAAATATCCGCAAAAAAAAGTAATATTTAAAAATCGTTTTATTTTTTCCTCAGGTTATTTAAAAACAGATTTCAAATTGAATTGCACTTTTTCATTTCCACTTTTTCCGCTCGATCCAACAGTATCAAATTCGACGTTTCGTCTACAAGGGGTCATCATCAACTTTTACTGGCTATTTTGATAGACTCCTAAGCTGTCTAACTTACAAGTATTTGAGCATGCGAATGAAGTTATTATATATACCTATTGATTTCTGACCCCTTATTTTATTGAATAGCATTTCACTTTGAACGCTGGCTAGCTACGTATTTAAGTCACCTCGTATGAAAATAAATGATACTTTTCGCTGCTTTAATAATAGGGGCGCGAAAAGATCATCGAATTATATTATGGTAACGTATTATTTAAAATCATTTTTATTAAAAAATGTTTGATTAGATTTTAGTTTTTTTGTGTGTTTGTAAGCTACTATAAATTGACCATTTAACTAGTATTTCTTTTTTGATGGCTGAATAAATGAAAGAAACTTGTACCAGAAAAGTTGGCATGTTTTTTACATTACCGTTATAACAGAAACTTTGAACTCGGGGAAAATAGAAAAATATAAACGTGACTGTGTGACTGCATAATTTAAATAAAGTCCTTTTATCATTATACATATCGGACGAAACTAAAAGCTTTAACTTGTAACTGTTTTTATCCTTTTTATCAAAAGTTATTGCCTCCATTAAGCCCTAAAACGTTCGTTTATGTAACTTTTAATTAAACAAATAAACTTGGTTTAAATTTCAACTTTTATTAAAAGAGTAATTTGGAGCCAATTAGTTTAATTTTGTGAACTTGTTTAAACTTTTAGTTGAT
Source organism: Pissodes strobi (assembly GCA_016904865.1). Taxonomy (NCBI): domain Eukaryota; kingdom Metazoa; phylum Arthropoda; class Insecta; order Coleoptera; family Curculionidae; genus Pissodes; species Pissodes strobi. The sequence continues at coordinate 378,983 of MU182435.1, read as the reverse complement.
GTTGATCTTTTAGTTGATGTTGGGCAGGTATAAATTTACGGGACGGGATTTTTTTTTTTTAGGGCAGTGGCACATATTTTCACGGGAGATCCTATGGCGCTCGACGAGCGATGTGTGTGCGAAGATGTTGATTGACACGGTTCTACGGTTCTTGAATAGTTGTAGGGTTGTAATTAGGGGGAAACAGATGTCCTGGGAGTGGGTTCCACAGTGATGCAATTCGCCAGGCAAAGGAGTACTTGAAAAGCGATTTTCTAGGTGTTTCCAGTTGTACTCGCAGTTGTACGACGAAGTGGTGTGCTCTTGCTGTCTGTCGTGACCAGTGATGTGAACTGGTAAATTACCGATAAATTACCGTGGTAATTTACTGTAATTTACCGTATATTGCCAGAAATTGATTACCGTAATTTACTGATAAGTTATATAGAAAATAAATGGTTCTCGTGCTAAATAATTAACGTTATTTACCGTAATTTAACGTTATGTACTGTATATTGTTGTAATGTACAGGGTGATCCCCTATAATGTCGCCCCTCTTTAACTTTTTTATTTTAAGTGTCCCCAAAAAATTAAAAGTATAGTTATGTAGGTACTGAAAAATACTTTTTTCTACGAGTGACCGCAAAGAATTTACTTTGCGCACACTTTTACATATGCAAAGTAGCACTTTCCTGCACACTGTGCGGGAAACAAATACACTTATAAAATCACACTTGATAAATGTTCAGATAAGCTTTAAGTGGGGGTAAACTACTTTGCGTAAGTGTTAGGAACAATGTTTTTCTACGAGTGAAATAACTACATTTTTTTCTTAATTTTTATTGGCATCAAAAACATCAACGTATAACTACCTATTTATTATTATTAACTACATTAATATTCTAACTGCTTTCGCGTGTGGAAAAACATAACTTTGCACACTGATTAGGAAAACTACTATTTTTCTGCGTGTAAAAAATATTGGAAAAATGATCAGTATACAGGGAAAAACAAAAAGTATTTTTTTTATTCATTGGATCACCCTATATATGAATTTATTTTTCGATTTCTCGTAAAATTCTAAGCATATTTTATGTATTATGTTATACCTCTAGAGTTAGTAGTTTCACAGCTATAAACAGCATCGGTACTTTGGCTAATTTTCACGTTGGTAGCAAGAAGATCATTAGAGATGGAGTAAAATGAATTTCACATTCCTCTTCAGGAACTGAATGGGGCTGGCAGGCAGTACCCTGGGTACCAAATCTGGTACCTCTGTAGGTACCATTAGTTAGCACCATCAGATAGCTCTTGGAAAGTTAAGATAGGAATGTGAAATTCATTTTACTCCATTTGTAATAGCCTTCTTGCTACCAAGGTGAAAAGTAGCCAAAGTATCGATTTTCAACCGTTTATAGCTGTGAAAGTACTGATTCGAGAGGTATAACTTCATAAATAAATTATGCTTAGAATTTTACGAGGAATCGAAAAATAAATTCATATATAGGATGATCCATTGAAAAAATTTACTTTTTGTTTTTCCCTGTATACTGATAATTTTCCCAATATTTTTTATACGCAGAAAAAAAGTATTTTTCAATACCTACATCAGAAAAACCCTTACCAGCGACTGAGACTCATCACCGCAGACAGGAGCAGATTACAGCAATAAATCAAGACCTGGAGAAAGTTCAAACTTGGGGTGACCAAAATTTGGTCCAGTTCAATACAGCAAAGACCCAAGCAGCAACGTTTACTAAGAGGGCCAAGCACCAAAGCACCTAAAGCTGCTGGATTCCATTCAGAAGAGGGCTGTGCGTCTCGTCGGTGATCCGGAGTTGACCCGGAATCTGGATAGCCTGGAACATCGCAGACATGTGGCCGAGATGTCTCTGTTTTACAGATACGGATAATTTTTTCATTTTTCGCTGGCCTTCCTGCCTGAGTTCTTTTCAATCTAGATGTCATTCCAGGTCTTTGAAGACGTAAGGCTTCAAGGTCACTAAATTAAGCTGTGCACTGCAATCGCCAAAACGCAAAATCTCACTAAAACTTTTAACTCGTTTTAGGGTACCTATGTTTATTTTTTTATAAATATTTGATTTATATGAATACTAACATATCTTATATTTTCCTATTAAAATAAATCTTGCAAAGCACTATTAAAATTCCTAACAATACAACACACCTTTACAGCATTATTCGTTTCCGCAAGTTCTAGTCGTTTTTAAGCTTCATATACATTAATTTAATCACCCTCTATCTTATATATCCAAATCAACAACGAAAATGAAACGAAAATCAATATTAATATAAATAATTACAATAATTAAATGTGTTACTACTAATTTTATAGCACCAAGCAATATTAATAATATTATAAATACGCTTTTCTTTCTAATGCTCTGTAACGTAGTATAGTATGTAGTGGAAAATAAGCGCATTTTTCAACTACATACTATACTGCGGTGGAGACCCGCCGCGTTCTATGAGGCTCTGTACCGTAGTATATTATGTAAATGTGCTTCCGGGTCAACTCTGGGCCGCCGATGAGATGCGCAGCTCTCTTCTGAATGGAATGCAGCAGCTTTAGCGACTGCTTTGGTGCGGCACCTCAGATGTGTGAGCAATATTCTAACCCCGGTCTTATATGCGCTTTGTAGAGCAAGAGCAACTGCTGCGGTGTATACAGTTTTTTGTTGGGAAATAGCGCACCAAGTTTCTGGGAGGCTGATTTTGCGATGTTTGCAACGTGGTCATGCCAGGACATATTGCAGTTAACCGAGACACAGAGTAGTCTGGTTGACGAGGATGAAGGAATGGTCGATCCTGCCATAATGATGTCAGGGCCCGCTATATTGACCCTCTTGGTAAACATGGCTGCTTGGGTCTTTGCTGCATTGAACTGGACCAAATTTCTTTCGTCCCAAGTTTGAACTTTCTCCAGGTCTTGATTAATTGCTGTAATCTGCTCCTGTCTGCTGTGATAAGTCTCAGTCACTGGCAAAGGTTTTTCTGATTTAAATTGGGAGACAAGGGTACTGTCATCTGCAAAACTGTAAACAGGATTCGTCTCATGTCAGCAGGTCATTAATATAGATGAATAGAATTGGTTAAAGTATTGCGCCCTGAGGCACGCCCACGTTAATGGTGAATGTGTCTGAGATGTATCGATCAACTGCAACGTGCAGAGATCGGTTTTAAAGGAAACTGTTTGTTGAGCAATCCGTCATGCCAAACTCTGTCGAATGTCTTCGAAATATCCAACGCAATCGCTCGAGACTCTCCGTAGTTCTCAATTACCCTACTCCACATAATATGAGTGACATAGGCCTATATATCTCCTATCGATCTCTTTTCGCGAAAGCCGTATTGATTATAGCTGATTATTCTGTTGTTCTCGAGGTACTTGTGTAGTTGTTAACTGACTACGCGTTCCAGGACTTTGGAGATTATGGGAAACAAGGTAATTGGGCGATAGTTTGAGATCGTGGTTTTCTTGCTTTTTTGGAACAGATTGCACTCGAGCGACTTGCCAAGAAGATGGGTAAATTCCTTTTTGGAAAGACAGAGATTAAAGTCTGGGAAAAAAGCGGGTGTTCGTTGGCGCAGTCCTTTAACACGATGGCAGGTATTTAGTACGATCCTGATGCTTTTTGCGTATCTAGTTCTTTAAGAATTTTACGAAAATTATGGCGATGAATCTTGACTTCTCCCATGATAGTGTTGATGTTCGATATGGAGGGGAGAGCCTTGCCTTGGGGGACGTCTAAGGTAGAGTGCTATGAAAATATTCTGGCGAGCATGTTTGCTTTTTCCTTGGCTGTAGTCGCAGTGATGCCATGTTCGTCTGTCAAAGGTGGGAGAGACGTTTTTGTAAAGATATTACTTACTGCCTTTGGTACAGACTAGAAATTCCTGGAGCCACTGAGGCATTGCCAAAGTTTATTCCTGATACTTTGATTGTGTTTGTTCTTAGTTTCGTCGATCACACGTTTGCTTTCGCTTCTCACTTCGATAAAATAATTGCGATTTTCAGCGGTCTGATTTTGCTGCCAGTACTTGTAGGCTTACTGTTTCCTACCTATAGGTTTTTCGCATCTTTTGTCGAACCAGGGTTTTCCTTTTGACGGTAACTTGATGGAATTTGAGCTGTATGCTTCCATTCCCGGGGAGATTACTTGAACTTTCGTAATCTCTTCGCAGCAGACTGACGGGCGAGCTGACGGGTCATCAGTGCCAAAGCAGACATCGAGCCAAGGAAAATCTAGGTAGAACTCCCTTAGATCGTTCCAGTTTGCAGAATTGTAATGCTAGATTTTGCGAGACAATGGTGTAGAAGTGGCAATTCACAAACCGTTGTAATAAGTTGGTGGTCGAAAGTACCTAATGGCGGACCAACTGTAATTGTGTACTGATCAGGAATGGTGGTTAGAAAAAGGTCCAGGAGGGCGGCGAATTCGCCCCTCTCTGAGATGATGACACTTGTCTGCAAAGGCCGGCATCACTTTGCAAATACCCGGTAAAATTTTAGATATTACATTTGAAATTAATCTAAACATCCAGTTTAAATTGCATCTTTGGTCGTCGTGTGATTATTTCGTATTCATTTGCTACCCTATATAATAATAATTATATAGAAATTAATGTGACGTCCCTGGAGCTCTAGAGAGATTTGTGAAAGTGAAACAAGTCGAAAAGTACATCTATCAACAGATGCTAAAGAAATTATCAAGGACGTGTTTCTAACCTTAATGGAGGGCGGTAATTTGTGCCTTAAAAAGCTGTAGAGGAAACAGCTTTACTTACAAAGAAACCTTTTTCCACGATGTGGAAAATTACGCTAAAGCCCATTTTAGAGGGCAAAAAACAAATGATGCTGTAGTTGTCAGAAAGTTAGACCGTGGTGACGAAAACATTATACGTCGAAAAATTTATAAAATGTATGAAAATTAATATGAACATTTAATGAAAATACTTGAAAGAAATTAAACCGAAATTAGGTGCTCAAGAGCGACTTAAATTTAAAAAGATTAATAAAAGGCATATTCTAGTGAAATCCAGAGGCCGTCAAAAATGGCGAGAGAAATCAGGGACGACAGAACACAAAAAAGACAAATAATTTATTTAGATGAAACGCGGCTTGATACCCATAACACCCCAATCAGTGGATGGGACTATCCTAGAGGTAAGTGTGTGAAACGGGTTTGCGCCAAATGCTTTGTCTCTTTTATCCAAAAGCATTAGAAACTCTTGTGTTGATTATCATGACGACACAATAGCGGATCTATTTGAAGATTAGTTTAGAACTAATTTATTGCCAAATGTTCCGCCATTGTTATGGATAACGGGAGTTATCATAGTAGACAATTAAACAAACCACCTTATTCAAACGGTCCAAAAGCCAAAATTTAAGACTAGATGTACTATTAGGATAATATATTCTCATGAAAACTTTACAAAAAAAAAAAGAGTGATTGGAAGTGCTTGGGTCTATTAAAAAACTATATTATTGCGATGAACTTGCGGAAAGTATTGGTTACACAGTATTGCGGTTACCACTGTATATTAAACCCCATTGAGTAAATATGGTATCAACTTAAAGCAGGACTTCGTCGTAATAACATTTCACCTACACCTAGCTTTAAGTATTGATAGTGAAGTGAAAAAAGTTTCTCAAATTAACTAGGAAGAATGTATAAAACATGTAAAGAAAAAAGCTAGCCTTCTTAAAAATACAACGGAAAAATTGGTTATTATTCTAGATGACAGTAGCGATAGTGAAACAGATTTAGTTTAGTAATATCGAAATTAGTTTTAACTAAGTATTTATACCTACGTAAATATTATAATGTGTTACATTATTATCGTGTTATATTTAATTTAATATAAAAATCGACTCTAGCCTCTAAACTTATTTTCTGCGAACATAACAAAATTAAAATTTCAAATAAAAATAAACATTACTCGGGAACTGAGTGGGATTCTGTTTGTCATTATAAACCTTAGAGCTCTGATTGAAGGGTTTTATTGAATTTTCATTGTTATAAGGGTCCGAGCCAGATGCCCGTCATAAATATTTTAACCTGTCATTCTAAGTTTTTTTCTAAAAAGGTAGAGTACCTAGTTTGAGAATATTATACTGAGGCAGTCATAAAATATGCAATAAAATAACTTTCAGAAGGGTGTCCCTTTTATTCTACTGAGTGCAATATAAATAATCAATACTGGCGGTACTAGCTTTATAATGCCGCCCGCTTCGCGAAAATACTTCCAGACCATGGTCCTCTTATGAATCTTAATTAAATTAATAGGAATTCACAAATGTGACAGTTAATGGGCTGAGCTAGATGAGCGAGGGAAAAAGCATTCTTTCCGCTCGTTTCCCTTGCTTCGAGAGCGCAACCAACTAAAACTAACCCAAGGCATGCTCAAAATCAGTTCTAATCTAGCAAAAAAGTTACCGGCTTCGTATTTGCATTTTTCAAATGTCATAAATTGCATCTAGCTCCGTCCATTAACTGTCACTTTTGTGAATTCCTATTGGTTTAATTAAGATCCATAAGAGGACCGTGGTGTGGATGTCCTTTTGCGACCGCGTCAGCTCTCTGCGACTAGGTTCAGGCTGTAATGCAAATGAAACTGATTAAATATACTAAACTAAACTAAAAACACGGATTTTTGGTCGCAGTTCGTTCAGCTATGTTATCGCTCCCCCGCATTTAGACAGAAAGCGCCACTGTTAAATAAATTCTCCATTTGCGTGCGATATGACCGATATTAAATAAACTCGAAAATAAAGGAAATAAGAGGGCATTTGTCATGCCGACCGTCACAATTCGTGATTAGCTCGCGTTTTGATTTATCGATTAGGACTTGAGCTTTGTACAAAATGACACCCCTAAACGCTGGTAAGTAAAATTTGTACTTCAATATCGGAAGCGATATATTTTTAAAATACAATTATTCTGACAAAATATCACTACATAGGTATGTGGCTAATGAAATATTGTATTAATATAAAAAGTTACTTAATAACAATATCTATGTAGTATTGTATTATATTGTAATGATTTATTACTATTATTAATTTTTTATAGACTTCCGAATATTTCGAACGTGCAGAGAGTTTTATTAAATATCTTATACTGTTGTAATATTGCTTGTAATATTTCAATATAAGGAAGAACATCAATGGTAAGATGCACAATCCTTTCTTCTAAATTAGAGAACCATCGGTTACCTACCGATCTTGTCTACTTAATTTAATTATTAAACTATGTATTACAAAACAAATCATTGCAAAATCCAATTTAAACTGATGTTTTGTTCCTTTATTTATTTCAGATATTTCGCCATTAATATTAGTGTCTACCACATTCTTTTGTGCTGCCAATGTCGAAATAGTTGTTTGTCTTTACCACCATGGAACTAGCGTCACAGTTTATACCGTAACCGAATCACTTAAACATTTCCTCACGTGTTTTGAAGCCAAACGGTTCAACCAATAGGAGAGCTGGAAGTTCTTATCTTGCGCCTGCGTTCAATGAGTGAACGCTGCCCTTATAAATAAAACATCAGTTCGGCATATATGTATATCTCTTTTCAATAAGAAGTAAGTAGAAAGATATATAGATAGTGTTGACGAGAATTAACCGTAAAACGAGGCACGCAACAGGCTTGTATTGTGCTTGTATTCAGATGAGATCTCTGCGCGGCGGGAAAACTATGTTGGTTGAAAAGGAACCGAAAAGCGAAAACTACCATCTTGTTTGATCGAGAGCCGGCTTTGTTTGTATATATGGCTTTTTGTGGACTGCTTTCGCGAATTTTGTGTATTAGATCCCAGTTAAACGCTATCCACGGCCCATCAGCTGGCAATACAATTCTGACGTTTCCAACTAATAATGCGCATGCTCGAAATATAAGAATCGCATGAAAAAATACAATTAGGCTTCACTAACATCAAAGGTGCCGGCTCAGAGTTGTATAACTGGTTCGGTTACGGTATAAACTGTGCTAACGTTTCACAATTCAAGACTTCACGTTTCCCTATCCCTAATATACCGTATATATTCTATTGAGTATTATATTTAAAGGTATTTTTTTAAAGTGTCATTAGGCTAATCATTCGGAAGTCATTGCAACCTACTTGCTTTGGTGTTTTTCGGCAGGGAAATGAAGATCGATTTCCGCCAGTCAGGCAGTTTTCCGGTTTGGTAGACTTGGTTGAATAAGAATGCCATTAGAACAGATACGCTTTCGTTATCAATAAGTTTTACCAACTCCATAGGAATTTCGTCGGCTTCTGGAGTTTTTCATGCCTTTGATTGTTGTATAGATTTTTGAACACCGGATTTGAATGTTTGGACCGTATTCTGTCTTATAATTAGCTAGTAGACTCTCTGGTACTTCGCGGGTTTCGACGTCAAACGGTTGTTGAATATATTGTTGCCACTCATTATTTCGATCTTCCTTTGTTAGCAATGCCTTTCCACTATCATTATACAGCACTGTTGTGTTTTTTCTTCTGTATATGCCAGAATCTTCTTTTAGCTCTATGTAAATTAAAATCGTCGTGTATGGACTGAAGGTGTTCGACTCGGTGTTCGATTTCTTTGCAGGATTCCTGAAGTCATATTCCCTTAGCGTCCTTAATTTTTTTGCAAATTATATGATGATTATGATTGTTGTTCTTGTGTTTTCGTCTTTCCTCCATGAGATTTAATATGTCTTGTGTCAGCCATTCATTTTTTCGTTTTCCCTTAAAATGTCGCAATATTTCCTGGAAACTGCACTAGTTGCTTAACAGAAATCAATAAACAACATCAATTATTATAAATATATAGGCCGCAAAAGAATGACAAATTGTTCGCGTTTGATCGACCTTTGTCAACTTCTTATCGTTCAGTTTAGAGGGACAGATATTACTCGAGGCATATATGGAACTTATTTTAATTAATTGAAAGAAATGGTTAAATTTTTAACCTCATCAAGTTGCAAATAATAGTGTAATAGGATGCAATATAGTTCAGAGTGAAATTATTTAAAGGAAATATGGACCACAAATAAGGTTTCCAGCCGATGCCGACGTCTCCGGGATTCTCCGAATTTTGAATCTTTTGTCCCGCTTCTTGGGCAAGCGTGGAACTGGACGATATTTGTCTTGTTTTTTGTACTTACTTCAAAGGACAATTTTACATTTTAATTCAAATCCTAATTTATTTTCCATAAATTCTTCGTATCAGCAGTGCTTCACGCCAAGAAAGAAATCGTTGTTTACCAGACTTATTAAACGTCAATTGTTGGCTAAAATTAATTTGAAGTTATCATGCAACTAATTTTATTTAAAAATTAAGAACGATAATGAGCTTCCTAAACCTGCGCGGTCAGCCAAATATTAAATAGAGTGTCTTTATAATATTTTAGAGTATATTTGAAAATTTATGTTCGTGTGGATAATAATAACGCCTTTACCGTCCACCACTTTTTCATTTAGAAATATAGAGTTTTCTTTCATAACTTTATTTCAACAGTTTAAAACCATTATGTAGGTATATTATATTACCCTATACCGAAATCCCGAGAAATCCTTTCGAAGTACTTCCGAAATCGCGAAATCCCTGGGACATTGATTTGAAAAATCGAAATCCTATACGAAATCCTTTCGACAGCTCGAAATCTTATTCGAAATCTTTTCGAAATCCTGAAATCCTATTCGAAATCCAATTCTCGACATCCTTGAACAACATGGGCACTATTGCCGGCTTTTCCTTTTTTCTTCTGATGATATAAAAATGATTTCTTAAATTTTTGTTGGTAATTATTAGCATTAACGTATGGACTGTTTTTTTCGGATTTTTTTTGCATATCCACTATTTTGGGGTCGTAGAACACGAATCTAAAGTTTTTTGTCGGTTTTTCCGGAAAATAGATTCTAAATGTTCCAGTTACTGAAATTACTAAGAAAGGAAAGCCAAATGAAGCAAAAATCGAATTAATACGATTTTTTGCAAAATAAATCAGAAGATAAACTTAGAAAGTGCATTTAGTTGTGAGTATTTTATTGTGTACCTTCTTTGTCCCTTTGCTTTTACCTGAGGCGACCCACTTTCGAATTCGCTGTATATTTTTTTCTTCCAAAATCCCGCGAAATCTATTCGAAGTCCCTGGAAATCATTTCGAACGTCTTCAGAAATCCATCCGAAATCGATCAGAAATCCTTTCGAAATCATATCCGAAATCCATTCCAAATCTCTTAAAAATTGGTCAAATTCACTGCGATTTCCGATATCGATGTAGAAATTTTGGCGAGAGAGTCGCCTTTGATATTAGCTATCTTCTTACATTATTTTAGCGTTACCTTTAGCTTTGCGTGCCTCATTTTTTTTCTTTGTCCCGTATTTTTGCTTCTTTTTTGCTGTAGGCAAGGTTTGATATTAAACAAACCTGGCAACCCTAGCCATAACCCGTAATATGTTTGTACTATACTTAAGTATATATCGAGGTATATATATTACTAATTATATTGCCAAACCTCCTTATATATGATAAATTGATATCAGACTTGTACATATTAAAAGCTACTCAAATTACCAAATATATAACTCAAATAAGTAACGCGGACTATAAACCACAAAAGAGCGACCGACAAGTGGTGTGTTTTTGATCGAGCCTAACTGTCGACCTCCCATTGTGGAGTTGAGGGGGATCGATCGATAATACTCGCGGCGTGTATAGGACTTATGCTAATAAATTAGACGGTTCTAAATAGACCGCATTGCAGATCGATGCATTATCACACGCCACAAAAAGCCTCGGCCTAATCGCGATTTGGTTTCTTTATAATAAATAACCGTTTTATTTTATTTCCGAGTACTTTATATTGGCCGTATCTCACGCGAATCCGGATTGGATTATTTCGAATTCCAGTCGAGCGAGGTCAAGTGAAATAAAACGCCACTTGGGAACAGTATAAAGATAATTCAGAATATCATGAAATATTTTAATATCGATAACATTGCTAGTACTGAAATTGCCCTTCATATAATGCATTCACGTTTAAGCGAGATCACTAATTATTTTAGTAGGTAGGTACACTGATGATGGTTATCAGAAAAAATCTTGTATTTATGTCAACTTTAAAACTATCGATTTTATCTAGTCGTGATTTATTTAAGTCAAAAATTTAATGCTTCAATTATTATCTATGCATGGAAATGAAAATTTTATTAGACCTGATCATCTCGCTATTTTCAATGAAAGACACCTCGGTAAAAATAATCCTACTTTTATGTCATGCAGTTTATTTAGAGATTCAGAGTTACCGAGTCGGTGGCAAATTTAAAACGTAGTGATCAAAGGGTTCTAGACTCGGCTGCTCAAATTAAAGTTTTAGGTCATTTCACAGCAGATCCATGTACCTCAGGAAGACAGGTTTCTGCTAGTACTCACGTATCTGTTGGAGCAATCCACAAGGCATATTTCATCCTAATAAAATTCAAATTCTACAGGAACTAAATGAAGATGACCCAGATGAAGAACCAACCCATTTTATTGACAGGACCCGAGATCTGCTACGAAATATCTGTTTTACAGATGAATGTACATTCTTGTTTAATGAAGCTGGTAACAAACACAACTGCCGTTATTAAAGTGAAGAGAACCCTCCATTTTCAGAGAGGGTCATGCGCAAAAACCAGAAAAAGTTAACGTTAGGGAGGAAATTCTCAGCAACGCTGTAATAAGTCCTTTATTTTTAAATGGGGGTCTCATGGGAAAGATGTATTTAGCATGTTGGAAGAAGCAATTTTCAAATTATTACAGAAGAAGTGGATAATCAGAGGGATGAGCTCAGTAACGCGATAATTAACGAAGAACTTCTTCACTTTCAACAAGACGGTGACGGTGACTCCTCACTACGCCAGATATGTTGGAGATTGGCTTAACAATAGATTTCCACAGAGGTGGATAGGAAGGAGAGGGTCAAAAGAATGGCTTGCAAGGTTACCTGACCTTAGCTCGAATGACTTTTTTCTTTGGGGCCACTCAAAGTCGGTAGTTTATAAGACCACTCTACAAAATATTGAAGATTTGCAAAATCGCATTACAGCAGCGTGTAGGGCTATTTCCAAAGAGACGTTTTAAAAATGCGCATCAAGAATTTGAACAGCATTTGTATAATTGTTTAGAAGTCAATGGTGAACACTTCGAACAATTCATTAGAAAAGCTATAATTCGTGTTATTTTTTTTTTATTTTTACTCTTAATTATTACAAAAGCAATGTAAGCTTCAGTTATCACATTTGTTTTTTTCCTTTTCTGCTAATTATAATGTAATAAACGTAGCGGGATTATTTTTATACGGGTTCAGTGAAACTATAAGATGCCGAATAAAAAAGCATTCTTAGTTCATTTCTAAACATAACAAGTAATTATTTGTTTAAATCCTGAATTTAAACATTAAAATGGGTGATGTAAATCTGCATCGGAGAGGACAAATTTGAAAAAGGATCGTTAAAATGTACAGAATAAAAAGCCCATTACCCCTCGTCCCATTTAAGAATTTTGGGGTGGTAGCCATCCAATTTTTCGTAAAAAACGTTCAGTCTCAATAATTTGTTGACCTGTTTCCGGGAATTTTACAGATCTATCTATTTACGCAGATAACGTGCGTAGTAAGTTTTAAAATGAAGAGCCCTCTTTAATACAAAATAATTGCAATGCCAGGCCACTTATATTTAACATGAAACACATTAAGAAATTATTTTTGACATTTTTCGTCTTTTAAATGAAGCATTACCTATCTTCTGATTTTTCCATTGGTAAATTGGTAAATTGAGAAATAACACGGCGCGCAGAGCGGCCGGCGTCTGGCGTAACCAGTCAACGATTTCGGTCATTATACCTTAAAAGCTCAAGACGCAGATTTATTTGGCCAAATAAATCATTGAAATGCTGTGGTACTATATTTGAATTATCTAAGTTAGAATATTTAGCTTTTATGAGCTTCAAAATACAAAGTTTTTTCCCAAATCGCGAAAAAAAACTAAAGCGAAATCACCTCGGAAATAACTTGCCCCAATACTTTATGCAAAAAATATTATTTGAGTTACGTTCCTCTTTTTGACGCACAAAAAATTAAATATAGCATCTTATAGTTACCTCATATAATCCTGCTTGCACAGTATCATCCCCCCTTTGGTGAAACACGAAGTTCCAATGTCAGCCAACATGGCGCCACAACATGAACACTTTAAACACCCATTGTGCCAGTATCGGTCCAAAGCGTGCAGCAGAAATCGTTCGACGATTTTACCTCCGCACCCCGCGCATACTTTCACTGTATTATTATTGTTGTTGTTATTGTTATTCGCTATGCTCGGGTTCTGGTGATGAGATTGGTGGTGAGATCCATCCGGGGTTGGTGTACCGCTGTTGGTAAACGCCGGGTGTTGGTGGTGGTTGTGGGCTGGTCCGTTTTGCAAACCTGTAAGAGTGGAGACGAATTATTCAACTAGAACGTTTAGAACATTCCAGAAATGCCTTTAATTATAATATAGTTCCACCAGATGCTCAACTGGATTGAATTCTAATATTAGTTCAAAAGGGGTTCTGTGGCAAATTTTACCTATTTGAGAAAAAAATCAAAGCTGCACTGAGAACACACAGAAAAAATATATCGTTCTTGAGAAATATACCAGTTAATCCATTAAGATATCCTCTACTCAGTATTTCTGAATTATAAAGGAAATTGGTGCAAATGAAGGCTTATGTTTGAAAGATGATATTACTCTAGTATTATTTGAAATATGTAGTGTCATTGGATTTAATTTAAGATGCAAATATAATATTTTATTGGACACAACATTTACTCTATAATTAATTAAACAATAAGTATTACGCTTTTATACCATATTATATATATAATATACTGCGTTATTAATTCCTGCTAATTTATGAAACACAATTACTATTCAATCATTAATTAATGTCAATGTTTTAATAACTTATGTAATTCTCAATACGATAATAATTGTTATTGTTTTAGAGACGACTTAATACCCGCATTTAACTGTTAGTAAGACACTATAGCATATTTGCTGATCCTATTAAAGATAATGGGTCTTATTCTTCTGCAAATTTGTTGCGTATTAAATATCGTCCATTAAATCATAATGTCAAAAAATGCAGCAATCCTGTATTTCAATAGCTATACCCTTGGTATTTTCTGGCTACTTTGGCTATTAGCAATTTAAAAAATGATGCACAGGCACTATTTTAAATTGCCAATAACAAAAGAGTAATATACAGTAATAGACGAAAGGCTCCAAGAATAGAAGAAATAGAATACTGCTGTTTTTGTTAACATACTACTTTAATCTACACAACTAATTTACGCCAGAATAAAACCCGATGTTTTTAATACATGTGAAATCGACTCTAGTTCAAATGCCGGTATTAAGTCCCACTCTTTCAAACGCCTAACTATGTAACAGTTTTTACACATTTTTATGTATATTTATCGCCCATCATCATGAAAACAACACTCTTGACGTTACAACTTACTACACTCTAATTGCAGAGCTTTAATTGAGACAAAGTAACATAATTGCATTAACAATAAGGAGTATGGGCTTTAATACAAATTATATTTGCCACCAATAATATCTAAATCCTAATTATCTACTAGTGTTTGAAACGATTTTCTTTCATTGGCTTATGTGCATTCTTAAATAAAATATAGGATTTATTAGAAATGGCTCCAGGCATTTCATTATTAGTTGTCAATAGTCGGCTTATAATTGAAACTGACGGATTAGGTCTTTTTTCTATGCTTTAAGAGTTTTATAACGAATTTTTGTAACGAAATATTGAGAAATGTACCTAAGTGATGCATCATTGTTTTGGGGAGGAGGGCAAAAACTATACACAAATGACATAGAAAATCCTGTTTGGTATTTCTAAAAAATTACCTTCATTTTGTAGAGGAGGCAAAAGTAAAAAAGTTTGATAGTTCAGATATTTAAAAAAACAGTTTTCAGCGATTTTCTGCATTTTCGTCAATAACTCAGAAGTTTCAAGAGAGATGGAAACTCTTGCAACCAACCTATCTTGAATGTCCTCATAATATCTTAATTTTCTTTTAAATTTTACCAACCTTTGATTTTACTGCTTGGGAGTAGTTAAAATAAACATCTTGTATAATCGGCTTTGCTAGTTCCTTTTTTATTTTTACTATACTTGGAAAAAGAGGTTTTTTCTTTTGTACAAGTAGTTCCTCATCACTTGTTACCTACTTAATATCACCAATGTTGTTTCCACTAATTAATTATGTACCTTATAGTGTATTTAATAATTATTTTTTCTACTAACGTGCGTAAGTACTAATTTTACGCCCGCTTCACGGTGCGTGAAAAAATCTGATTTATACATTAGAGCATAAATTAATTCTAAAATTTGTATTTTATAAAATAAACTGAATATTTTCATAATTTTGATGGAAAACGCATATACATAATTCTTAGTGTTATACATTAGGTAGCATTAGAAATAATTTTATGACGGTTAGTTTTAAACAGTCTCATAGTCTTAGTTCATACTTTTAACATTTCCTTAAAAAAATTTTTTACGTACTACTGCTTAAAATAAATTATTTTGATTTACATTATTTATTTCTCAGTAGTAGAAAAAATATTGCTCATTCGGATAGAACTTTTTTTTGCTTACGTGATCATCACATGCCTACGACGAGCCTGCGAACCGTGCAACAAAAATTCACTAACGTAAAAACATGAGTAATTTTACGCACTCGTTGCATAAATAACTATTTCTACTTCTAGATATATTTGATTTATTAGACATAGTTACTATTTGCTTACTAAATTTTGAAAGTTACTTATTTTGTATTATTATGACTGGTCGCAGAAAAAATAGTAGGCCTGGGTGATAATTATCATACTCGTGTCTTAATAACTATCATTAAATGTTCATTGTATAATGTACTATGGATCATAACAACGGTCATTATGATATTAACCGTGAATATTATGACACGGCGTGTACCATGATGATTGTTTATAATTACAATTACATATATACTGCTGGCATCAGTTAAAATCCAGAATCATTTTAATTTGAAATTTGGCATGCTACGATACTGACGTTATTCATCCTATTTTATGTGAAAATAGTAAAACAATCATCACTTTCGTTGAGAACGACCGAATTGTCAAACAATATTTCGAAAATTTCAAAGTAGCGTCAATCAATCTAATTATTGTGGCATTTTGTTTTCCGTTATAGTCCTAGTACTATAATGAATTTCAATACGGTCATAACCCAATAATGAACAGCGTTCATATGACAGGTGGCAGATAGGGAAATGCGTCCCAGGTATAAATGTTGCCCAGAAGAATTTAAATACTGGGGTGGACCAAAACTAGCACCGTACCGTCTGCCTCAAAGTGAGTGGCTCTAAACAGCGTCTGCTCCAGAGGAGAGCACACAATAGGTACAGTATCCAGTTGATTCACTTATACAAACCGATGAAGAAAACATTTTTTCTTAAAGACCTATCCAAGACGATGGTTTTACACAAGATCCAGTACAAAATAATAAGTAGTAATTTTAATGCTAAAATCGACCAGAACATAAATTGGGAAATTCTGATTTGGGTACAAGAAGCCAAAGGGAGCATATACCAATAAAAACCACTTATGACGAAAATTTATACTGTCTGAACATTTTCTTCAGTAAACCTAAACAGAGGTCCTGTATGCGGAAAATACTTGATGGTAAACCAAAATTGAGATCGATTTGATGCTATCAAATAACAGAAAATTTACAGAAATGCAAGTAGAAATGTCTCACACTAAACCGGTTCAATACAAACAACGGTCATAGACTGGTAAAAGCATGCGTTACTTTCAACCCCAAAATCGAAAGAAACAAAATCATTCGCATATACAAGTTCTCTACTGTTAAGAGCTTAAGCAAAAAAACGGATTGTCAAAGAAATTAGGAAATAAACTAGAACCAACCAAAAATTTATATAAAATGGATATTAATGAACTTCACCATAAAATTACTACTGGCGTCTATGCCGTAATTAAGAAGATTTGCTCGAAATCAAGACATAAAAATAATATTAAAATACAACCAGATACACTGCAACTTATGGAATAAAAAAAAATCGGGAGAAATTCCTCTTAAATAAATATCTGCAGAAGGTTAAAATTCTTGACGGGCGTCAAAACGCTTTTCAGAAAAGAAAGAAATCGCAATATAGAAAATCCTCTCTCACCTATATGAGCTTCTACCCAAAAATATCACCAATAGACTAACCAATAAATTTGCTGCATATCAACCAGTGAAACAAGCGGAAATTCGTAAAAGGTTGGGGTTATCGACCACCTACTAATAGAAAAATCAACCGAATAGAATACAATGTACCCTTCTACTTGGTAATGATAGATTTTTGTAAAGCGTTCTAATCTATTGATAGGTGGGCAAGGAATGAACGATGCTAAAATAGATTCTCGATAAACAAATTTAAAAAAATATATAAGAAAATTACACTTTTTACGTCAATATATCACGCTGTACCGTCTCACCAAAACTATTTACTTTGGCACCAGAGAACATCTTCAAATCCCTACAACCGGAAATCAAAGGCATAAAAACATCATCCGGCCCTATATGAACCATTCTCGACATCGTCCTGATAAGTAGTAACGCACAGGAATTGAGATATATGTTAAAATAACTTAATGATGTTTCGAGAAACGTCGGCTTAAAAATGAATATCTGAACTCACAAATATGGACGGTATGACATTGGAAAGCATAGAAGGATATATACAGTGTGGCCCAAATTGGGTATACATGTATGGGTATCTTGGAAACTATAAGAGATAGAAAATCGGTTAAATGGGGAAAGTTTTAGTTCATTCAATTCCTAATTCAATGCCATTTTGATAACGATTTGATCTTTTTTCGTTTTTGAGATATTTTGAAAAAATCAAAAAGTTGTATTTTCGAAAAAGCGCTGTACTTTTTTTATTTAAAGATATTTTTAAAATCTGTAAAAACATTGTTAGGACAACTTTTTATGCTCGATGCACCCATGTATTCAGTTTTTAGTTCTGACGTTTTGGTTATGAGAAACCGGCATCAACTTCTTTTTTTCTTATGGCGGCCATTTTGTTTTTTAGCACATTTAAAAAGAACTTTTTTTTCCCTTTCTTGTGATGTATAACACTTCATAAAAATATTTTATTTTTATGTCAGAAAACGACAAATTTAATTTTTAGCTGGGTTGGCCATGACTGCGGAGGCCATTTGCTGTACAAAATAAATATTGCTAGTGTTTCATAGTTATTTTACTGAAAAATATACGAAACATTGATCAGACAAACATCTAATTTAACTTTTCATTTTTAGTAATTTTTCTTTTTATTAATATTTGTTAAAAGGTAAGTTTAATATTAGCTGCCCTGCCAAACATCATTAAAAAAATATCAATATGTTAAGAATGTTATATTAAATGCAATAGGAATACAAGTGTAGCACCGCCAGTTATTTGGAACTCAATCCTGACAGTCAACACTCAAGACTCAAGCCTTAAGATGAGTCTGTTATGGACCTATGAAATTATAGAAGCCTTGGGAAGCCATGTGACCAAAGGACAAAATAATATTGAAACAATATTGAGTTGGCTTTAGCAACAGTTGCTACGGAGGGCGGTTGACGTACAAATCAATATTTGCTATTAATTTCCAAACTATCGTTCTAAATATAAGTATCGGTTTCTGTTCATAACTGCTTACTTTACAACTTACTACTATTAACATACCCAAACTAACTAATCTAACCACGCGAAACCGGCTAGACCTCACCACCTCGTCCCGCTCGAGGACCCAGTCACCGCCGATGCATACGCATACACAGTTGTTCACGGTATTTGACGGTACAAAGTACAAAGTTTACAGAATATGCAGGTATCTGCCGCACGCTTGTGATCTCAATGCATTAAAGTTTCGAGGGGTGTAATATCCGGGGACCCAGCTAGCCAATTTACAGGACCCCGGTTTGATATAACATTATTTAATTGTAAATGAATGGTCCTATAAGTTGATTATCTAAAAACAAATTATACTATTTAACTTTGTAAATATTTTGCGGACTGTGTAGACTTTCTGCCACTTGGTGAGGATTATCAGTGGCCCAAAAATGGATATTCACAATAATGAATGCTCCGCAGTTGCTGAAAAACGTTTCGTCGGTCCAAATAATCTTCATACTGAAATTGGGGTTTTCATGACATTGGTTTACAAACCAGTTTTAAAATCATAATCGCCTTGGGTCTCTTTCCTTTAAAACTTGAACAATAGTAGGTTTATAAGGACGATATTTGTTTTCTTTAAGGACTGTTTGGATAGTAGTTCTTGGTATAAGTATTTCCCTCGCACGTACTCTCGTCGACGTCGTCGGGTTCGCATTAAAATATCCTTAATGTCATCGTCACGAGCTTGATTGCCCTTCTGATATTTCTTTGGCGTTGGTACTTCAAAGCTTCCATAATTTTTTAAGTTCAGGTCAAGCCTCGCGAATAGTCTTGGCTGTTGCCTCTCAGGATACAGGTCCAAATAGTCGGCGGTGGCAAGATTTGTATTTCTATTACATTTAATATAACATTCTAATATGTCATATTTTTTTCACTGGCATATCGCGTGGCGATATTTAGAAATCAAAATTTATGAAAATTTAAACAAAAACTACCAAATAGCGTTTTGACTGAATAATGTCACTTTTCAGTAAAATGACTTAAATGCCGCCGAATCACCATAGCAACACTATCATTTATTATGGCAAATGGCCTCCGCCGTCATGGCCAACTCAGTTAAAAATTAACTTTGTCGTTTTTTGACATAAAAATAAAATATTTTTATAAAGTGTTATACATCATAAGAAAGGAAAAAATATGTTCTTTTTAAATGTGCTAAAAAACAAAATGACCGCCATAAGAAAAAACGAAGTTGATGATGGTTTCTCAGAACCGAAACGTCAGAACTAAAAACTGATTACATGGGTGCATCGAGCGTAAAAAGTTGTCCTAACAATGTTTTTACAGATTTTAAAAATATGTTTAAATAAAAAAAGTACAGCGCTTTTTCGAAAATACAACTTTTTGATTTTTTCAAAATATCTCAAAAACAAAAAGAGAGAAAATCGTTATCAAAATGGCGTTGAATTGGGAATTGAATGGCCTACAACTTTCGCCATTTAACCATTTTTCTATCTCATATAGTTTAGAAGATACCCATACATGTATACCCAATTTGGGCCACACTGTATATTTGAGACATACAGTAAAATTTGGTAAAGAGAATCAGACAGCGGAAATAAGACGACAAATAAGACAAAATTGGATAGCTTTTGGACAATGAAATGTATATTTGGAAATAAACACCCCTGTAAATCTTAAAAGAATAGTTTTCGATGTGTGTATATTAACAATAGCGACCTACTGCCTGGAGACAATGGCAGTGGCGAAAAATACCGTGAATCAACTAACAATAATACAAACAGAGATGCAACCGGTAATCAATATTTGTCTCGAAGACAGAAAGGGAAAAGAGAAATCCGACAAATAACTAAAGTCGTAGATATAATAGAATGCACTGCAGAACGGAATTGGCAATGGTTGGGACACGTGGTTCGACAAGACCAAAGCAAGTAGACGAGTATAGGACTAGAGTAACATATTGCCCAGTGGCCACCAAGACAAACAAAGTGTAGCGGGTAAAGACCACAGGGAAGGTGGCTTGATGATATCAAGAAGCAAGGAGAATTAGTTGATTTTATATGTCACAGAATAGGACAACATTGAAGAGGCCTACGTGTCGCAGTGGCCAAAGAGGAAGAAGATGAAGACATCTATTATGAAATGCAGCAGAAAAATATAAGTGTCGTTCATGATCCATTTTTGATATAAATTGTACTCCAAGGGCATATTAAATAACTAACCAATGTCATATTCTTTATGAAGCCCTACATAAATCATTTTAGTGACTTAACAGTGAAAATACTTACATATATTACCTATGTAGTTGATAGTTAGCTAAGCAATAAATGGTAGTTTTCCAGATATTTTAGACACCGCTGAGAAAACAAAACTTGCCCCCATTTAGTTTTATATTTTGCAAGGGTAAACAAAAAAACGACAATAAAAAATTATAGCATATTTTGCATTCTACAAAATTTGATTACATACATCAAAATATTAAAATAATAATGCATACATGAATATACTTTTGGAGAATAATAAGAGTCAAAATAACTCATAATGTCAAAGATCAACAGGTGCAAAACCACTAGACAATAACAATGAAAATTATGTTTAACAAAGTAAAAAGAGTACAATAATATTGAAATTCAATTTCAATGTACCTATATCTATATCGCTATCTTCTGAAATTATACAATGATTTTTTCATCTGATCTATTTATATACTTCTCCGTCCTCCGCTTCTGTCTGATGTATAAATAATAAAATTACTCCCGGAGGTTCATCTTTTAAGTGAATTTAGTGCCTTTTATGATTGATCACGCTATTTAAATTTCATTATAATGACAAATTATAAGGATATGGCGGTAATCTCAAAATTGTGTGGCCTTGTTCTTCTTTTCTGAAAGTTCATTTGATAATTTTTTTATTTCACTTGTAAGTAGTCAATATCCTGAGCTTTTAATCCAGTCATCATCTTTCTTGTGCAGCTTTGATAAACAAGCAACTTCTTTATGTTATCCAGATATCCACCCTATTTTATGAAAGTGAAAATACAAGCAATATGTAATATCCGATTTAATAATTTCGTGCTAATTAGTATAATAGTTTGATGTTTTGCATTAACTGAATATTAATAACCAAATTTTAAGCAGCCACTATTGTTGCCTGAATGTAGGTGGCGACCAGAAGGCTCTAAAAGTTGCCTAAGCCCGAGCCTAAACCATGGTTAATATAATATACACTTTTTACATTATTGATGGGTATAATATATGTTTTATGAGACTGCATATCTACTAATTATTTCACTTGGCAATATTTCTACATTATTTGCTTTTGTCAGGAGAGTTGGCAACTCTCAATTTGTATTGATTTTTACCTATCAAGTCTCTATCATTGACCCTAATAATAAAGGTAAATAACGAAATATTTTGAAAAGAGGAAAAAATAACTTCCCATGATTAAATTCGGCCAATAATGCTTAATATTCAATTTAGTAGCCGAAAATAGTATATTATTTAACGATCATGTAATGATAGCTAATACAAGTTTATGAGTTTTCTTTAAATAAAATATTCTTGCACTAGCAATAACAAAACAATAAAAATTCGAATAACTTTATCATACCACTTTGTACATTTTGCGAGGTTTATCAGGTTTATTGGCATTATTTTAGCTGCTTCCATAGTCTCTGGCGGCGTTCCAGAACGTTTGTCATCACTTGATATAATTTATTCCACCGCAAACTTGAAAATTGAAAAAAAAATAAAAATTATTACTGTTTTAATCGTATACCTACCTATACAACAGGTTAAATTTAATTTAATATAAAATCATCGTTGGTGCATGATTAATTATTAATCTCTAAAGAACTTTGCTTAGCAACGGATATTCCAGTGACTGTTTGCGGCCCGTGGATAATGGATTATTATTTAATGGGCGTGAATTATGTACACTGTTACTGAATGGCAAATGAAGCTGTAATAATTTATAGCACCTGCTTGGCTAAAAGTCGCTACATTTTCCAGTATATTTATTCAATTTATTGTAAATAAATAGGTACATTTGGCTTCGTGTATATCCTAAACCTAAACTTTTCGTCATTCTCATCTGACAATAACTTGTCTTTTGATAAAAGTTTTACTTCTTCTCTTTCGCCCGACTTTATGCAAATAAATCCAAGATTCCGTAATCCCACGCAATCAACATCAATTCTATTTATCGATAATGGCGTCTAAATTGTCATTTCAAAACTGATGGATTCGTGGAATGAGGAAATTACTTTTTTTAAACACGATGGCCTGGCTGATTGCCTTTATTTTCTCAATAAGCTTACTTAATTGTCACAGGCAATGACTGGAAAAACGGAAAATAACTCGGAAAATAAAGTAGAAAATTAAAGGGGATAGCTCGAGAAAGAAGCAAATCAACCGTAATCTATCTGGAGTATTTATTTATTGAGCTTTTATTTTCCGGTGTAATAGTGTTGGAGATAAAAATATTTGGCTTATAAAAGTAAATGTATATAAAATAGGAAGTAGTCATTTGATGCACTTTGAATGATTGAAAATTAGCGTGGGATTAAATTGGACTTAGCCCAAAAGCGTTCAGCATCATCCTAGCCAGACAATTCTGTATCGCTAATGAGAAACGCGGTATGCCACCTTTTAGTAGAATTAAGGATTATTTATTTTAAACCGAATACACGGATACAAAACAATACAAAAAAATTATTGCTTTAAACATTTTATCTAAAAAAAACTAGGCACATTCTTGGAAATGAGGAGTTATTATTTTAAAAAATGTATGAGCTTCTTTCCCATTTAGTATTTATTATCGCCGCTAAGCATTTTCGAGCAACATTATAACCTCGATTTAATCGCCAACTAACCGACTTTTCTCAATCTGCCCGCCTCTGAAATTCATCTAATTAGATTCCAAGTAACGTAGGATTTTAAATCTAAGAAAAAAATTGCATGTCGTTCCATGTGAGGCTTAGTTTACTTTAAGTACCCTAGTGGACGTTTGTTACATCTCTTAAGTGGCAAAAACTTCGAAAACAGATCAACTGCGATAACATTTACACGTGATTTGCGCTAACGATTTACTAAATGTGGTACCAAGCAGTCGTCGTAGCTCTTTGTTTCCATAACGGCGAAGGCGCCGGAAAAGATACCTGTTCCGGGCGCGATGCCATGATAAAGTTGTCATGTTGTACGCAAGCTGACGGAAATCTAAGGATTTGTTTTCACATCTCTTTGTAAAAGGTAAACATAAAAATAATCCCAGCAATATGATAAAGCTAAAAAATTCATTTCTTACGTGTTGCGAACTCTTTGGCCACGTTGTCAGCGATTACGGCTTACACATTTTATACAATATAGTGGATTCTAAATATTAAAGCAAAATGAAATAGCATATTTTGACAAAAACTAACAGATTAATATTTAAAAATATATTTTATAGCAATAGCTGGTCACCGGAAAACCTAACTTCCTGTTCTGGGCCGCCCCAGCGGAACAAAATACCCAGAGGGATTGAAGCATGAAATAATTTGTATAGACGCGGAGGCACAGTGGTCTAAAATTGGGCAAGGTGTAAAATAAAGTAGAGCAGGATATTGTGTCTAAGGGTGTCGGAAATATATAGTAAATTAAAATATACATTTAAAACAAAAAACGTATTACGACTTAATTACGTTTCACCGCATATTCTGTCTGCAAAAAGTGGACGATTAGTTTCGACTTATCTGGGTGTCACCAAGGTTGGCAGGTCGATGCATCCATGTAGCTCAAATATTTGAGTGGTTTTGGAAAAGATTATCTTTAATTTTATTTCGTTTCGAATTTAAAGATATGCCAGACTCTTAGTTAAATATATGGTTTAAATTAATAATAATAAATATACTAAATGCATTTGCTGTATCCTCGGCTTTATCTTAATTAAATATACTAAATGATAAAAATCTCATATTTATAAATTTTCCGTAATGTCTTTATAGTAAAATTATTATTTATTAGCATGTAAGTATGTGTTGATTACATAGAATTAATTAATGTACAAAATCGGACAAACTGAACTTTAAACCAGTGGTGTAGGGCAAAACATAAAAATATAACGATTTCATTTACTTTATTTTTGTCGTATTCTCAGTTTGGGTTAGTTTGAAAAAAACCTGCGAATATTATTCGCAGAGTGCTTCAAGAAAATCTGCCATCCACAATTGTTACATCTGACGTTGCTTGTGTCCGAAGAAACATCTATACTATACTGCTTGTAGAAAAATGCAGCCAAGTTTACCGAAAAACATCCAGGAAAATTTTGACTTCCTGGACATGGCAGACATCCAAACTTGTACGTGTGAGCAGTATTTACTTTGTAACAGTAAAATTGAAGAGATAGTGATATTTTGGTGTCAATCTAATATTCAGATGTTAGAAAAAGTGATACATATTTTTTCAGATGGTACCTTTAATTGCTGCACACAATTTTTCTGCCAATTTTTACTTTACATGGTTATTGAACGGGCATTATATTCCATTAATTTTTTCAATGTTACCAAATAAGCGAACAGAAACGTATGAAAATCTGTTCAACTTAATAACCAATATTTGTAAGGATAATGGTATTACATTAAGAATGTCGAAAATAGTTATTGATTTTGAGCAAGCCATTCATAAAGCAGTGAAGTGGTGCAAATTTTTCCTTCGGTAGGAATAATTGGCTGTCAGTTTCACCTTGGCCAATCGTATAGTATAGAAAAATTCAAGAATGTGGCCTTACACCCGAATATAGAAACGAACATTCGGAAATTGGTAGATAGTTACGTATGACTTTTGGTCTTACATTTTTAAGTCCTTATGATGTTAGTGACTGCTGTTTTTGATTTACTTGCGATAGCACCAACAGACGAAAATGTTCAAAAGCATTCCGATTATTTAATACATAATTAATAATTATATAACACAAGATTTTCTCTTTCGGGCTCAGAACTCAGCTGTACTTACGCGCACTACCTGTGAATCTTTTCATAAACATTTCAATGCATCTTTTAAAAAAAAACACATCCTAACATTCTTATTTTTTTTTTTTTGAAAAACTTAAAGAATTTCAAACTGAAAATTATGTAAAATTACAAAGCGTCAATATTACGGCTAAAATACATAATAGTAAAGTCAAGAACCGCCAAAAATTTTAGAAAAAAGATGATTCAAGAAAGGAAATTAGTCTACTTCATTTTATGAAATGTGTTTCTTTTCACTGTACTCTTACCTACTAAAGATTGAAATTAGGAAAGTTATTATTTTGTATTAGTTGCTATTTTTAATGTAGAACACTATGTTGTATGATCAATTTACACATAAAGGTACAGTCAACCAAAAATATTTGGAACCAATTTACAAATTATTTTTGACCCTTCTTAGTTTGGGAACCAATTTACATGTACCCGTCAGTCTGGAGTATAGAGTCTGAAAAGCTCTACATGTACACCTACCATAGAAAATGACCTTTTATTGTTTTGTGTATAAATTATGAAAGTGAAGTCCATTTTGTATGGCTAGTTTGGCATTTGAGTCGGCTGAGTCATTGCCACGTATGCCAACATGACTGGGATTCCATAGGAATGCAATTATAATATTACGTTGCTGGTACATATTTAATAGGCCTAATATTTGCTTAAAAATTGAATGGAGAGTACAGCGCTTATTTAATCCACAGAAAAAAGTATTTGCCTCGTGAGTGGGAATTAAGAAGGAGTTTTACACTTTCTTTTATAGCAACTAATTCAGCTGAAAATATTGATATTATGGGGTTCAGTTTAAATGTGTATGGTGCATTTTTAAATGCTACCGCGCGCACTTTTGAACCATCTGTGTAGACTAACGACAAATTATTATATTTATTGTTTTTAGCAGGTTAGAGATATGAACCTAACAATACTTCAAATTCACGAATTTATAATTAATATTTTTAATTATAACTTTCTATTTGAGAAAATAGCTTATTTAACACATAAATGGGTTGTTGGCCGCATAGAGTGAACGCCGGAATTATTGCCCCATAAAGACACACGTGCATGTTTTATTAAAATATGTGAAACGATTTCTTTACTTTAGGGTCTCAGCCGGATCATAAATTAAATATGCTTTCACACAATTATCAAGTGTCGGGCATGAATGATTTACAAAAACAACGTAGGTAATAAATAATGGCGTACAATATTTTCTTCATTCCCTCCCCCCACAAATATTAAACGGGACCTCCCTAATTTGCGGCCTGCACTGGCAAAGTCTGCAGGCGCTTGTTTGCATGTCACTCGTATAATAAAAATATTTTTTTACGATAACTAATACAGGTGGTTATCCATATTTTGACCCAATTTGAGCTTAAATAATTCGTAACTGAAAAAGCTATCGAGTTGTGGTTTTCACTGAGCAATTTCATTTTACTGAGAGTTTTATTTTTACAACTTGAAGTACCAAAAACTAAATGACCGAGAATGTAGGAAAACTTTGTTATTTTAATGGAATACCCTGTATATTTTCCCGAAATCTTACCGTTTGATCCTTCCCTTTTTCACAAATGTAATTTAAGTTATAGTTATTTTTTTAAATAGTGAATTTATTGAGCTCCAAAAAACTCCATATCGATAAAAATTTCGCAGTTATTGCTTTTTTTTTTGAGAAGCCGACTATGGAAACGAATTCACATTGTCCCATAAATGTCAGTGTCGATCGTTTTTAACACATTCTTTCAAAGTAGAAGTGCAAAATGTTCTCTTTGGGTGAAAATTGGAAATGTGTGATAATGTTTGCAGAAACCCAGTCAATAATAATAATTTAAAGAAGATTTAGGAATATGTTTAATAAATCTCCACCCACAAAAAACGCAATTAAGGCCTGATACAGATGATGTTGGAATACAGGATATATAAAATAAAAATTAATAAGAACAAACAGACATTTTCTCGAAAGACTAATAATGTCTGACGACGACCCTTTTCGCCTACATGGGCAAGTTAATAAACATAATTATTGCAGAATATTGGTAGAACATAATCCCAGATGATTTCGTCAATACGTCCTAGATTCGTCAATGATTACAGTTTGGAGTGGTGTGTCCAAGGAAAAAAATTAAAGACCAAACTTTTTTGGAAATCAAATTGCAAATTCTCGTGCATATGTCGATATGCTAAAAATATTCCCTTACCATTTAAGCAGGAAAATATATTGAGTTCAGTGTAATTTCAACAAGATGGAGCTACACACCACTATGCATCAATTACCAGAAATTCACTAAAACGAGTGGATTGGAAGAGGAGGTCCTATTTCGGGTACACGTAAATTGGTTCCCAAATTAAGAAGGGGCAAAAGAAATATGTAAATTGGTTCTCAATATTTTTAGTTTACCTGATCTTTAGCTGGAAATTGGTGCCAGAGTTTTTATAAATCAAATCAAATAAATGTAGTCGACTACTTTCATTTCATGAATAGGATCTAATCATTTTCTCTATACATTTTTGGCGGTTTTCACTATTAACCCAAATTAACGCAAGGTATACACAAGTAACCGATACTAACCCAAACTAATCCAACCTAACCCAAAGATACACACGTAAGTGATAGCCATAGAGCAAAAGTGCAACTTATATTTCAATCACATTCACATCCTCAATATATTTATAGAACCAAATTACCAACGACCTTTTTAGGTTTAGGAACCGATTTACTATTATTAAATAAAACAGGTGTTTAAAACTACCCTTCTATTTCCTACCTACTGTGAACCAATTTACCAATAATACCCCCTATTTCATGGGCTCCTCATTTACCGTACATATCTGTTCCAGATTTTTCTTATGTGGCTATGTAAAAGAGCAATGCTATAATTCGCTACCACAAACATTAGAGCAGTTCGAACCAAATATCTGCAATGTGATGGAAAACATTCAAGAATAATATTTAGTCCATAGTTTTAATAGGCTTGTTACTAACTTGAATCATTGAAGTCGGTGGAACACGTCCAACATTTGGAGTAGTGTTTTTTATAAGGGTAGTTTTTGGCATATTAGTTATTTGGAGCTAAATAAATCCACTATTTTGAGAAATAACTATAACTTGTATTACATTTTTGAAAAAGAGAAGGAACGAGAACATCACAACTCGCTTTTTTCGTTTACGAGTTATTTAAGATCAAAATGGGTAAAAATATGGATAATCGCTCTGTATAACCCTATCCTTTCATTGTGTACACCTATGGATAGACAAAACATTCAAAATTCATTATACTTTTATTAGAGAATAAAAAGATGGTAGAACGCAAAATATATTTTTCCTTGACATTGGAAGTGTGCCTCAACCTGGCTTCAGCTTATGCCAACATACTACGCCCATAAAAATAAATTAACATGTACATTAGCCTCACCTGTAATTAGTTACAATTAAACAAGAACACCTTTCATAAAAAAACACCCATTGAAAATGACATTTTATCGTTTTGTCTACCTGATTTACACTTTAAAACCTCTGGGTGTCTATTAGAAGTGCGAGAGAGAGGTCATGGGCATGGCGGTTTAAATTTTATGGCTATTAGGCTTCATAAAACACCCGGTAAAATATGTTTAATAAAACAAGGAAAAAGGTGCGTTTGGCTGGATGTTAACAAAGTAGCGAACATATGCCTAAATGTGTTAGTGAGATTTTTATCTTTTGATTATATTTGGTTGTAGTTGAGTTACGGCTTCAAAGGTAGATACTTGAGTAGGATTATATTACGTAAAAATTTTTTATTATATACATATAATAGATCATTGCTAAAAGGATTGAAATTTAAAAGGATAAAGCAAATAGTGCCTATTTCAAATTCAGTTAACAAGTGTTCACTTAACACCTACTTCCTAACGCAGAAAATTAAATGGCTAACTAAAGTTACAAGATTTAATCATTTACTGTATGTACATACGTAGTTATATAGTTATAGAGCATGTTTATTTATTTAAGCACAATTTTGTTTATTAAGAAACGCTCAGGTGCCTAAACTAATATAAATTATTGCCAATATTTCCGGGCAATTAAAACCTAGGTGTATATTTCACTTAGGTATACAATGTTTTCGGTAAAACGAATTATTCAATGATTCTCATTCTTATGGCCTATACACCCTAACCAAAGTTAAAATGTTTATCATCTAAAATTCCTGATAATATTACATGAAATTACAAAATAATTAGATATAATTTATTTTTAAAATAATCCTTACCGAACCTCATTTTGTTGTTGTGTTAAAAATGCGGCATTGCATTTGATCTTTTAATATTCATAAATTGGGTCTAAGACAGTTATTCAAATATTGACTGAATGACGATTGACCAAATTTAATAGTTGGTTGCATCCACAATTGGCCAACAGGACCTCTGACGGGATAATTCACCGAATTTTCTGAAATAATTGGTCGAAAGTAACAATTGGGCGAATGGACAATTTGAGGAAGATTTTTAGCTTACAATTAATTGAGAGTAATTGGTAGCAAGAAATATTACAAATTGGAAACATTGCGATTTCGGTTACTAATTCACGCTAACCAGGTAGGAAAATATTTACCTACTAAAATCGGTTTTTCAAAATATGTAGGTAATTTCGAACAAAATACATTCATAAATATGTAATCTCAAAACAATATTTTTTGGATATCAAAATTTCTTGGTTCTCTTTGCAATTATTCAGATATACTTAAAAAAAAATGAGTTGTTCGGTCAATCCTCCGTCATTCGGCTAAATAATAATACATCCATCTGAAAAATTATCATTTAGCGAATTTACGTATTCTGCCAATTGTCTGTAGGCCAATCGTAACGCTAGGTGATCCTACAGAACATGTCTTAAATTTATTAATGTTTTTTTTTTAGCCAATGCCCTTATATTTGGACATCGCCAAGGCTGGGCTTGTTCTTTAGTATCTAAGAATGGGTGTTAGTCACTTGCGTGCCGCGCTCAGAAAAATATGAACGTAGTCTTAATTTCACAGTTTTGCGCGGCGCCAGCTACCTATTTGATATGGAACAGTTGCGCGCCGGTGCTTATACGTAAACAGCAGACGTGATAGTATCTCACCACAGGGCGACTGTAATATAAATGTAGTTGCTTTTCACGAATTGGGTTAGTTTTTGTCGGTTGCGCCTCCGGAGCCAGCGAAGCGAGCGGGGGACCAAGTATGAAGTGTTCAAATATGTGAGGACGGAACGTACTAACATTTATATTTTGTCGGTACCATTCCGTAATCTCTCGTTTTCGCGCAACCGATCGGGGCAATAAATCCCTAGTAAAAGGTGAAAGCGACCGCGGCAGTGATGCCGTCGAGAGGAGAGATTCTCGTCTCTCGCATCGTCTCGTCTCGTCTCGACGAGACGAGAGAGGTGTTTTCTCTCGAATGAAGCCTCGAGACGAGACGAGAGAAGGATGCTCTCTCGTCGAGAATTTCTCGTTTTTCTCTAGATCTCTCGAGCAAAAAATTGGCATAATAAAAAAAAATAAAAAAAACAAAACATCTTTATGATTTTTTCATATATACCTAAGTAATTTGGTGATACCTACTGTAGTAATAAATTCGTAGTTAGCATACACATTTTCTACATTTATGGTCGGTTTCCCAATGTCGAGTTAACTCTTAACTCGCGAGTTACCCTCGATTTTTCTATAAAAAACCCGCGGGTTAAACCTAACTCGTTATTGAGAAACCGACCCTTAGGGTTTTTTTAAGGGTGAAAAAGGGTGGGCGTCATTTAAAAAATACAAATGGGGTATTGTGATACCTAATTTGGAAGGTGTTATCGAATACCTTATGATGCCAAAATATTAGGTTCCTATAACCCTCCAAAACGAAATGTCACGATTATTTTTTTTATTGCATTTTTGCATTTTTGACATGCTCTAGTAGAATCAACATGGGAATAAAAAAAAGGGTTTGTAATATTGCTCTTAACAGTGTAGGATCAAGATCTAATAGGGCAAGATCTAATAGGATAGGATAAAATAAGACAGGAAGTGTGCAAGTTGTTTTTTTTATTTTTTATTTTAAACAATTTTGATTCCGTAGAATCTCAACGATGTAAATGTTTAAAACGTTGCCATTTTGTTTGAGATAATAATAATAAGAATAAGAACGAAATATTCTGGAAACTTACTTACTCGATAAGACCTTAAAAAAGAAGTATCGCTTTCGCATTAAAAAAATTAAAGATTTTTTTCTCAATTTCACCAGTAAAAAAATCGTTTATGTAGTAATATTCCCTTTTTCCAAAATCTTAATCTTGGAAACATTTCCAGCTTTTTTCTTACCTTTTTTATATTCATTTTATTTAGATATTATTGTAACCTGTATAAATTCTAATTTATGATCACGCTAATAAAAATAGTATTCTTTAATGCGCTTGCCCTAGCAAAGTAGGTGGTTTTTAGAAATAAGAACAACAATAGAGATCTTGCCAATTTGCTTTAATATAAAATTGTAATAAAATTTAAATTCTAATATATTTTCAAAAATGGTTCAAATTTAAATCGAAATTTAAATTATTTTTTTCTAAGAACCAGAAGAATTCTATTTATAGAGTTACATTTCCATAAATATCTGTTATTTAAACTATCCCGCGCACTTACTTACCTTTGTCTTACCTCTTTCTATAAAAAAAATTAATAAAACGCCAATCTTAAATATTTATTTTCATTGTAAAGGCACAAAAAGGATTATGTTAAAAAACAAGCAAAATAAAAAAAAAATTAACAAACTGCCCCCTACAACTTTTTTGTGCCACTGTGTAGAACATTTTGACTGGAAAGCTATAGCGTTTGAGAAGTAGTTTGTGCACAATACATATTTTTCTATACAGGGTGTTGCAGATTGCTTAAAAATACGTTGCATTGAATTAAAACAATATTTTTTACAGCATTTAAGAAAATAAAGTTACTATAAATTGTACACAATGAGCACGTAGAAAGCTACAGCTTAAATAATTTTTTTATTGTAAAATTTAAAGTATAAAAATAAAATTAAAAAGAAGCAATTATTATTTTTTTAATATTATTTAAATAATTTTAAATACATTTTCTCTTTTTTTAAAGCTCTATCGGCCAGAGTAAGAATGTATCAATAATCTGATTTTTCATACCAAGAAACCCCCGTATGCCAATTTTCAAGGAAATACGCCAAGAAATGCATAAAATATTAAACAAAAACTATTTTTAACATTAACACCCTGTAGATAAAGAACGGACCTATGTTAATATACTTTTAATTTATAAAATAACACAAGGAATAACCCCCTTTAACCCCGTATATTTTGTTGTTTTATGCTTTTTTAAATTAAAGATTTAGTATTTACGAGAGAGTCGAGACGAGACGAGAGAAGGGTTCTCTCGAGCGAGAGAAAGCGTTCTCTCGCCGAGACGAGATGCATATTTTCTCTCGCCTGACAAGACGAGACGAGAGAAGGCCTATTCTCGTCTCGTCTCGTCTCGACGGCAACACTAGACCGCGGCACGTAAATGACGCATGCCCTTACAAATCTAGGTTATAAAACGTTCTCAGAATATGCGCATCGGACGAAAGGAGAATCTACTGGAATAGCAACCAAGATCTCCGTATCGTATAGTTATCTGGATTTTTTCTTGATTAATCATAGAGTTAATTAGAAAAAAACAGAGTTATTTCAAGAAAACCGAAAAAATTAGGGATTATAAAAACGCCAATAAAAAAAGGTAAGCGCAGTGGCCAAATTAATTTGTTTTTCGATCAGAGTGATTTTAACAAGTAAACAGACAGCCTTGTTTCTTGAAATATTATAGACAGATCTGAGGAAAATCTGTTCGCAAGAGAGAGTAAGAGATCTTGCTGGCCATTCACCAGCAGGATCTCCCGAAGGGCAAAAAAGCTGAGCACGGCAGACGAGGCCCGTTCGCCATTTTATCAAATTATGCTATTTTTAAAAGTTCAAAAACGATATAAAGTGATTATTCAATCTTAAAAATAATTACATGCTTTTTTATTTTGTATCAGTTTCAAATATTCATCTTCTTTATAATTTTTTCAAGTATATGTTATATTGTTCTGTAAATATTGTAATAAAATTAAATTCATTAATAAATATCAACTGTTTTCCAAATTAAAGGAAATTTATATTAAGTAAATGTATTGAAAATATCACAAAGTTATTTCAATCTTCCTGATCATATCCATTCATTAGGAACATAGGAAATACATTTATCATTCGAAGAAAATTAAACACATAAAAAATAAATCTGTTTATCAACACCTGAATATTTTTTTAATTTAAAAGTTAAAATTTGTGAATTCCATTTTTTATTTTAAACTTGCTAAGCGGTTAAAATATCTAAAATGAAATTCGTTCTACATTGGTGAAAATAATGAACATACAAGGAAAATAATTCTGTCTGTTTGGATAGAAAAAACACTTCATATATTATTACCACAGAGAACTAGTTTTTACTTAACGTAAAAATATGTTTATTTAGGCATTAATATTTTATTTAATTTGTTTCAATATGCTTAAAATATATTTTTTAAATAATTAATTTACTATGGCGGTTGCTTCGTCTTCCTTATTTTTATTTAATTGTTTGTTTTGTTTGCTTTATTATGTCAAATTGTTTTATGTCTTTTTTCTTTTATTCAAAAGAGATAACATTAGACATTTGGTTTATTTTTGCCTGCTAGTATTACATGCTCGCTTCGTAAACAAAATTTTATATTGTTACGGCTAGCCCTCGGGCTAGCCTAACAAGCATCCGAACGTTTTTGTGCTACCCTATAGAACTAGCCGCCGTGCCGCTCGCTTCTCTGTATGAGTCATCGCGCGGCCGGCTGCGAAGATTCAGGATCGCTGGAATTATCTCGATGGCCTCGTCGAGATCATATAGAGTGGCCTCGGAATACTTCCCGAATATTCGTGACAGATTTAAGATTATATATAAGCAGACCTAAGGCTAACTTAACAACTTCTAAGCTAACTTTTTCGAACATTATGATTTCAAAAATTATGACAAATTTACAAATTTAAGCGTTCTAGAGAATTGAAAAAAGCGTATAACAAAATTTTGGCAGCGTATGACAAAGAATAGTGTTTGTCACACGTACCTAAATGAAGTTTTTCAGGACTCATCTGCTATTCCGGACTTGGCAGCAATGATTCGTCCTGAAAAACTTAATTTTAGGTACTTGTAATAAAAATAACTATAAAATAGTTATTTTTATTACGTTGGAGATTATTACATTAAAATCAAGATTAAAAACTTTTTGTAGGCGACTCGAGTAAACAGCAGTTTATTTCAAACTAACATAAAAATCGAAAAATGTTGAAAATACCATTTTCAAACTGAGGAAGAAGTAAAATATCTTGATATCTACTTAATAGAATTCAGTAAGCAGTTTCAAACAAACAAAAAAGTAAATCTTTGGACATTGTCCAAATTGCTGGGGGCCACCGTGGAATCAGCGCCTGTAGTTAGTGGAATTTCTATAGAGAAATTCTGTTTTAATGAGAAATAGGTGCATATGTTATTACCATGGTTGTATTGAATTAATTAAAAAAAATAAATTAGCAAAAATAGGCATACTCCTTGAATCTTCAAGAAAATGTAAGTGTGCAGGAGCTGCAAATTGATGATATCTGTAATTAGTTAGTTTAAGTGCAAAGCGAGGTACAAAACATATTTTTAATGAGAACATGTATTGCCTTTTCAACATAAAATAACGCAAATACTTATTTAGGCCCATAAGTCGTCGTTTTAGCTTACTTAAATCTATTTCTTTATATTTTATCAGGATGTAATATAAGTATCTCACCCTATTATATTGGCCAAGGCTTTCATTACGTACTAAGAAAGTAAATACATATGGAAAGCAGTAAATAGTTCTTCAGTACGCCTCCGTGCTTAACTAACACGAGATGCACGTCTTTTTGAACCGGCGTAATTAAAACGCGTTTATTACAGAGTTGCCAATTAAAATAGAACGGAATAGAATATCTAATGAAACACTAATTATTTTCTATTTATCATCTTTAATTGGGATGACATGTCTGTCCTTCGCTTTAATTAATTTTTACTAACAATAATGTGCTCATTACCATTTATTTCCTTGATTAGCACTCGCAGGCAATTAAAATTGTTATTAAATCTTTTCGTCGCTATTTATTATACTTAATTAGGCTTTTTTAAATTGGTTTTTGGTTTTGAAAGACTTCTCTAGATTTATGGTTCATGTATTTTCTTAATCAGTTTGCCTTTCAATTTTTGGTTGCCACTAGAGGTACACTTGCTTAAAATAAAATTTCAGTTCTCTTTGAAATCGTTCTCTAATGTTTGGGTTAGTCCAGAGCGCGGTTCCGATATGGGCCTGTAGCTTCGGTTTGTATCGATGAAATTAAAATGTCGCTGTAATATTTACTCAAATGCTTGTCAAGGTTTTATTTCAACATACTTAACTTATACAGAACAAATGCGATGCTGGTATGCTACTTTTTAATTTGTAAAAATATATATTTAAACACGGAGCTATTTAAAAAATTGCTATTTTGGTTATATTAATTGGAGATATTTGTCACTCACCAATGGATCCAATGGAATGTCCATTCGATGGATGCATCCCCCCATGTGGCACCTGCGGCCCTCCGCTGTGTCCATGATAATTGTTGTTATCTGGGGAAGGCGGATGTGGTGACGTGAGTTCCCCTGGTCCTACGTATGGATGGTAATGTGGATTCATTGAAGCTAAAGCGCTGGCTGCCAGTTTGGTGCGAGAGTGCGCTGACTGGAGCGCTGACTTTGAAGGGGAAAGGGTGCGCTAGTTTTTAGGCTAGGGGGAGATTTTTGCCGGGTTTTCACATGAACTCTGAAAAATAAAATACATATTATTATTATTATGGTAGGCATATGTCGTTTGTAGTATTAAGTATTAAGCTGTTCCCTAAATAATATCGTACGTCATTTTGTTTCAAAGTACACCGGATCTAATCTGAGACCCGACAAAATAAGCAAAGATCAATTCTTAAACTTACTTTCAGAAAGGTTGCAATTAGTGTTAAGAGAAAATTGTAAGTAGAAAAAAAGATTGTTGCATAGTAAACATTTTATCAGTGACGTGCTTAATGATTGAACATAATTATTCTTTTTAATAATTAATTAAGTACGCGTCTGCTAAAAGTCTATCTATGCCTAAAAAGCGCAATCTTCAATATAAGCGAAAATAAACAATATTAACTTTATTGATTATAAATTATTATGAGTGGCTTTGAATTCTTAAAAGATACTGTATGTGCAGGAGCATGTTTTATATTCAAGCACTCACGGAGTGGCGTATGCAAAATGCGATTCAATGTGGAATAAACTAAGATTGAAAGAAAATGAACTAGAAAAGAGTGACCAAAAATGAAATAGAAATGGGGAAAACCTCAGGGAAATTGTCAAACCTGCTCAAAAATTAGGAAGCAAGAAATATTTGACGATGATTGCTCCAAAATAAAATGGAGATGCTGCCAGAAAGAAGCAGTGCGGAATAAAGACAGATATGAAAATCAACTAGAAAAAGTGATGAGGAGGAAAAAGAGAGAATATTAATCAGATGACAAGAGTCAGATAAGAAGAAGAAAGAAGCTAATTATCAAGGGATAATCCCGTTAAATATCAACAACAAATTATTTTTCAACTTCCAGCTAGAAAAACTGAAAACATATATATCGAAGAAACAGTTGCAAACTATCAAAGTGGTTAAGAAAGGCTCAAGAGATTCACCATATATCATATTTTTACTATAAAAAAATTATATTAAATGAAGAGTAGTGATGCAAATTCGATTTCACCAAATATCATAGACTCTAAACAAGAATTCCGACACGGTCTGCAGAACAAAAGTGGAAAGAGAAATTGAAGGATTGGATAAACGAGTTAAAAAATTCAAGTACCTGACAGCAACTATGGAGGAAAGGTAATAACGGGAGAGAAAATAAATATCGGAATTTAGTAGGAAATAAATGTCTATTTGCTCTATAAGACATACTAAAATCAAAACGATTAATAATATAAATAAAAATAAACTTATCCTTCGCATCTCCGCCATCCCTCATTACACTTTGTAGTATACAACTTTTTCCCAATCGGTACAATTTTTAAAGAAGTTATCTAAAAACATGGTGATTCAGCCGACCCTGGCTAGCCGCTCGAGCTCATGCATCGCCTTGATGCGTCATTACAATTTTGTACCGGTCGGTGACAAGCAAGAATCCGTAAATCGGTTCTTTCTTTTGATTTTAAGAAGAAAAATGCCTAGAAATCGTATTTCTAGTATAGTGAAGTGTTAGTGATACGTCTTGCTCGCAAAGGAGGCGAAAAAAGGGGGCAATATGCATCGGGAGAAGCGAATCAGGGGGTGAGTCCATATAAGATTATATGCCAAAATTTCAAATATACATAAATACCTGGTTATCTTAAATATATAAAAACAGAATCTCTTGTATAAAAGCAAACTAAATGTGTATAATACTAAACTGAGTATTATGAATAAATATGACACTTGTAACCCTTATTTTTTTTTACTTAATAAAATTGAAATGGAAAATACTCTCAAACTTCTAAAACTAACTATACTTATTAGAATAAAATAGAGTGCGAACGGGTTACAGTCAAAAATGCGAATGAAGCAGTAAACAAAAATTTAATGTGCTCTCTGCGATTTGAATTATACTAACAAACTGTTATTTATATACGAGGGCATGACAAAACATTGTTACATTTATTTGTCGTCTTTGCACAATTACATAGAATCAAACAATATATTCGGAATTGAAATATATTATATCGAAATGAATATAAGTAATAAGCAACAGTTAACGATACGAGCTATTCGAACCGTTCTCTAGTAATCTCGTCTAATCGTACATCCTACCAAAGAAATATACTATTCAATCACAAAAAGTGTTTACATAACACAATCAAAAGGAGGAAATATATACCGGTCGGCCTGCATATTTATTAATGTTTTACATAGAATGAAACGTTTATACCATATAAAGGAATATAAAAATAGAAACAAATGGTTATAATGCCTTCGTATCATTCGTTTTCGATATTTGATCCCCGTATGGGGCACATGTGGGACTATAAACTACAATTCGATTCGATGCAAATATTGCAAAACAAAAAACAAAGTTATATTTAATTATGATCCACTGACTCATACTGCAGATCTATATGAAAATTTAAGAGTATGGCAATTACATAAGGTATTAAAATTTGAACATAATAAACTTATTTACAGGAAAATAAATAAAACTGAAAATTAAAATATTATCATAATATTTTCAAAGGATATTCATAGCCACAATACTAGAGAGTTTATAGGAAATCATACTGTTATTATTACTAAAATGCAATTATCCTCAATACCAGTGTTCAAAAACACTGTCTAGAGGAATAAGGACTATGTATATTGTAATTATTGCTATTACTGTATTAACAAATACTTTTCAAAAAAAAAAAAATAAAATAAAATAAAAATTTAAATTTTGAGTAAGTCGAAGAGTGTCCTTTTCTCACGAAATTAACCTCTAAAAACTAGCCCCAAAGGCAAGCTGACGCATAATTTACGAGCGACTAAATCCCAAGTTGGGTATTATTATAGCTTGCATGGCCCTCCGTTGGCTTTGCTCGCAACGGAGGCTCAATCAACAAGAACTAAAAGTGCTAACCAAAACTAACCCAAAATTAAGGGAAAAAGGCAGAATGTTATCGTTCGGCTTTGTCGAAGCAATGTAATACCGGAACGCATTATTTTTAAACAATTCGTGTTGACATGAGCCGTCCGGCGAGGGAAAAAATTGGAGTAAACATTGCTTGCAGGAGATGTTAATAAATAATAATAATACCTATTTACAAATTCGCATTTGCAGATGCGAATAACTTTAACTAAAATTGGCCTTCACATTTGCAGATGTGAAGGGCCCCCAACAGCCTCCACCCCAGTAGGTATATTATGTAAAAGTAGTTAGAGGCACACTATATCCCTACATTTGCCGATGTAAAGGATATATGTACTGACAAAAATAAAACGGTATAGTGCTATGTATTTGCAGATACAAAAACAAATAACCACCATACTATTGCAACCCTCTTACATAAAATCATTGCATTGGAGGTAGCGAATTATTACACTCTTGGTTTCTATTCAAAACAGAAATTACAGTATTTGCAGATACTGTAAATATGCTAAAAAATCGTTGCATTTGCAGATGCAGGCGAAAGCATAACCAGGGTTAAGCAGCAAGCAAAAAGGTGAATAGTTCGTTGTATTAGCAGATACAATCGATCGTACCCACTGTCTGCAATTGCAGTTGCAGATAGTGAACATATTCATGAACCTATTTTTCTGTTCAAAAACAGAAATTGCAGCATTTGCAGATGCTGTAAATAGGCTAACAGATCGTGCATTTGTAGATGCAATCGATATCATAAGTAGCAAAACCAAGGAAACTCTTTTGCATTTGCAAATGCATTAGAAGATCCTCTCACGCTAGCTGAGGAAATAACTTAGCCAAATCAAGACTATCAAGATTTACCAACATCAGAAGCACCAGATGGTCCTGAACAGAGTAACGACCACCTAGCTGTGTAGGTGTAGGATAAAAAAAAAAAAAAAAAAACGACGAAATCACACCTGCGAGGCCAGAACTACATACTTAGATAGTTT
>MU182435.1:308198-337482 GCA_016904865.1 Pissodes strobi | reverse complement strand
TTTTTCATGGACTATCGAAATCAGCAGTAATAAAAAAAAAAAAAAAATATGAAACTTCCTCATTGTCAGAAGAGCTATTCTATAATAAAGCGTACCTAATGAAGCGATAAAAGTGATTATTTCTTCATTGACAGATAGCGCCCTCAAACAATACGGAAATACTTACAATAAATAGGGGAATTTCTGTTTTTCTAAGCGCCAACAAATATATAATAAAACCGTAAACTTATTCTTGAGCTCCTAAATATTCAATTGTCTTCGGAGTCATCCTACTCAAACAAAAGACGAAGCGGTTATAAAAAGTTTTCTCCATGGAACATTTTTAACATAAGACCCCCAAAATCAAAATACTCAATTACTTGGGATTCCTACCCAGTTCTACAGCGCTTAAAGAGCATGCACCCTCACGAATTCTTAAATCTACAAATCTAACTTTAAAGCTAGTAACACTCTTAATACTAATAACGGCACACAAATCACGGACAACCCGGAAGTAAAAATAGACAATATTTTTAAATATGAATACGTAATTGAAATCAGATTCCCGGATAAAATAAAAGCAAGTGGCTTAAACAGGCTTCAACCTAGTTTGATATTACCTTATTTTATTAATCAACCTGAACTATGTATAGTCACACTATTAGAGACTTACATAGAACGCATAAAAGGAAAAAGGGTGCTACCAGTCAATAAAAGGTGAATAGTTCGTTGTATTAGCAGATACAATCGATCGTACCCTCCACTGTCTGCAATTGCAGTTGCAGCTAGTGAACATACCTATTTTTTTGTTCAAAAACAGAAATTACGGCATTCACAGATACGGTAAATATGCTAATAGATCGTTGCATTTGCAGATGCAATCGATACCACAAGTAGCAAAACCAAACAAAATGTAATACTCACTCACAAAAAGCCCTATCACCCAGACAACAGTCAAACCATTAGCAGATGGGTCAAGTTAATACTAAAAGCCAGCAGTATAAACACGGAAATCTTTGGGGCACACAGCACGCGACACGGGGCAACTTCAGCAGCTCAAAGAATGGGAGTTACATTACAAACCATTCAGAAGACAGCTGGCTCGACAGAAAAATCAAAAGTATTCTCGAAATTCTATAAGAAACTTGGCGTGGGTAATCCCACTGGATTGGCATCTTGTTTATTGAACCATAAACTCTAAGGAATCATATAAATATTAAGCTACAATTATAACTTACTTACCAACTTGTTATCATATTACATACGAATATTGGTATAGTATTAAAAATAAGTTAAAGGTTAATATCAGTTAAGCGTTAAACATGATATATGTACCTTCATGATGTGTGTTATTAAATCTAATGGTTATAAATTTGAATTTTAGTTTATAAAAAGGGCCTTACAAATCTAGGACTACAAAAAACTCGCAGTTTTCAGTTAATGTAGATTACATCGCAAATACTTTAAACATCTACAAAGTGTAATGAGGGATGGCGGAGATGCGAAGGATAATTATAAGATCAATCGACTTACCTGTAAGGAAGATCGATCGGAATTATCCGAGCATCTCCGCCATCCCTCATTACAAACCCACCCAGTCTTTACCTTCTCCCTATCACCCCAAATGCAATGTAATCAAAAATCTCACGTACCAAAATTGTAATGACGCATCAAGGCGATGCATGAGCTCGAGCGGCTAGCCAGGGTCGGCTGAATCACCATGTTTTTAGATAACTTCTTTAAAAATTGTACCGATTGGGAAAAAGTTGTATACTACAAAGTGTAATGAGGGATGGCGGAGATGCTCGGATAATTCCGATCGATCTTCCTTACAGGTAAGTCGATTGATCTTATAAATATATTAATAAATAGTCCAACTAGGGGTGATACATATATGGCTGGTAGTGTTCGAGAAGAAGTTCTTAGAAAATTATTGAGATCAACACTAGAAGGAAAAACTAGAAAAAAAAACTAAAGGGAAAAAACTAGAATCCAATGAGAGCTAATTTTTTCGTATGGTCTTAAACACAGCACCCTTCTCATGAGCAGCAACTATGAAAATCTTATTTTTGCAACCCAAACTATTTTGCTCTTTGAGAATTTAGAAAAGAAATAATTGCTGCAGGAACAAATTAATTGCAAGAAATCGTTCTGAGCAAAATATTGCTTAAAGTGACATAGCAAAAACCCATTATGTATAATTAACTCTCGATAAGGCTTTGTTTGACGAACGTTCAAGTACTGGGCAAAATAATTTAAGAAAGTCCGTTGAAGGCACGTATCTCTAAGCTAATTAAATATAGCAGATTGCATACAAGAATAAAGTTAAATTATAAACGATACCAAGAATGGTTCTATAAACTGGTTACTACTACGAGATATTCTACAAAAAATTATCCTATATTGGGATAAATTTTGTAACAATAATATTTCTATTTGCTTGTATTTTTTTCATTACTATCCATTACATCTGTTGTCTTAAATAATACGCTTACTTTGCGGGGAAATCGGAAAATTCGAAGGAGCAGCAATGTTTATCAAGCAGTAAAATATGCTTATTTTGATGCAAAACATACAAGATAAAATACAAGAGCTTGCATATACACGGTGAGTCAACGATTGAATAAATTATAAGTTTGCTTTTTATAGGTAAATTATGTCAATAAAATGTGTTTAATATAATGTAAGTATACTAACTGTGCACATTTTAAAATTATTCATGAATATACAGGGATCGCCAAAAAACTAGAGCAGTATAAATTTGTATTTTTTTAAATGGGGCCCCATATACATACCTATTATTCGATTTTTTTATTCTATGTATAATTCTGAGCCTATTTTATTATAGGTTTGATATTTGTAGAACTTACAGTTTTTGAAATTATGAGGCAGTTAACTAAAAAAATCATAATTTCAAGCTTCAATTTATTATTAGATACTACCCTGTATTTTGCTAGAAAAAAAATTATATTTGGGAACAAGTAACACTAAGATCAAGTTTATGCTCTGCCTAAAAATATTTGGGATAGAAGCTGCAGGGTGATCAAGCAAGCAAGCAAGCAACATTTATTATGGGTAGTTTACAAAGGATATATATAACTTACAACTATTACATGTCTACTTATATCTAGGTTGTCGCGTTTTTGGAGGCAACGAACGCCTTTCGAGCGCCTCGGATAACCTCCCGGCACGCAGCAACTCAAAAGATAGGCCGATGTTAAAGCCTAGTCATGTTTGCGACTAGTATGTAAGTATCAATTCTGGCAATTTTAACTAATCTACTTAGGCTGGGCCTTTCAGATGTTTTCAAGTCAATAATTACACACGGATGGCAATAGAACTGTCGTCTTAGTTTCCAGGGTGGGGATTGGTGAGGGTATGTAACATGGGGAAAACAGTAGGAAAAACCCCATTTCACGATTCTTTGGTTCGTTCATGCACATACACAGGACAATCACAAACATTCATACACAAAGGTAAGTGGGTGGGAAGTCAGTAGTACACTGGCTTCAGTGAGGTGAGAATTGCAACATAACATCAATCATATGCCCGGCTCGCTTAGCCACACTTCGTCTGCCGGAACAGGGGAGCATGGTGGCGACGTGAAAGCAGCGTTTGTACTGCTGATGCTGTGTTGTCGTTAGTCTGTAGGTATTTATAGTATGGCCAAGTCCCTTAACAAGCCCCGCCCACCACACTAATCGTGTGGTGGAGGGGGGCCTGCCTTGGGTGGCCGTGC
This sequence comes from Pissodes strobi, assembly GCA_016904865.1. NCBI lineage: Eukaryota > Metazoa > Arthropoda > Insecta > Coleoptera > Curculionidae > Pissodes > Pissodes strobi. The sequence continues at coordinate 333,764 of MU182435.1, read as the reverse complement.
GTTGTTGGATTGCGGGTTAGCTTCTGTGCTCCTGGTAGTCGGCAATTCCTTGACGACCCCAGGAGCACTGAAGGGGTTGATAGGGATGGGTCTGGAGGGATGCGGGTTGACAGGAAGTCCATTATTCTGGCGGCCGTGGCTCCAGAAAGTACATGGTTGTACGCCGGTGTATGGGACCGTGCTTGGGTCTATTAGCCGACCCATACCTCAAGTCTGCAATATGGGTCGTTCCCGGCGAGCCCCGTATCCCAGTAGTGAAAAACTTGCAGGCCATTTTGTCAACATATTCGTTGATATACTCAATGTTGGCCCAGGCATGCAAGTCCCTAGTCCTGGTATACCGGCTCGCCGAGAAGACGACCCTCAGATGTCTATTTTGCAGGACTTGCAATTTCTTGAGGTGCGTGTCGGCCGCTGAACACCAAACCGGTGCCCTATACGTCAAGTATGGCCGAACAATGGACTTATATAGGGTGAGTTTGTTGCGAGGGCTGAGGCAGGAACCATTCCTGATTAGAGGCCTCAACTTCTGCAGTACATCCCTGTTCTTGACTTGTACGTGCGCTATATGCTTGCCGAAGTTGAGTTTCGAATCAAGAATGATTCCCAGGTATTTGACGGAGCTTTTTGATGGGATAGGGGTGTGATTTATAATGATGGGTGCTGTCTCAGTGTTTGTCCTCTTCCTGGTAAATACGGCCAATTCCGTTTTATTGGCGTTCAATCGTATTTTCCAGTTTTCATAATATTCAGTTATTAGCTCCATATGAGCAGTCAGTTTGTCTGTCGCCTCCTGCGCTGTGTTGGAGTGGGAATATAGGGCCGTGTCGTCCGCGTAGAACGCTAAGGACGTTTCAGGGTGGGACGGAAGATCTGCTATGTAATAGCTGAATAGCTGTGGCGACAGTACCGTTCCCTGTGGTACCCCCGCTCTGATCTCTCTCCGGGAAGAGAGTGATTTGCCTATTTTTACCGAGAAAGCGCGCCCGGCCAGGTACGACGCTAATAGTGCTGCAAAATGCAGGGGAAATTCGTGCTTAATGAAAAGCTTGTGCAGCAGACCATTATGCCACACCCGGTCGAACGCTCTCTCAATGTCTAGGAGTAATAGGGATGTGCAATGCCCTATGTTGAATCCGTCGTATATGTCCTGTACGATCTTCGCAGCGAGCATGCTAGTACCATGTCCGCTGCGAAAACCGAACTGCTCCCGAGGGAGTACACGACGGTTCAGGGCTATCCCGTTCATCCTAGACAATATGAGTCGCTCCGTGAGTTTACTCATGGTGTTCAGTAGCGAAATAGGGCGATATGAGCTGGTGAGTTTGTGATCCTTCCCGGGCTTAGGGAACAGTACCACGTACGCGATCTTCCAGGAGCTAGGAAAATGTTGCAGACGAAGTATAGCGTTTACTATATGCATTAGTTGAATAAGGGTTTTGTTGGGTAGGTTTTTCAGGAGAAGGTTAGGGATGGTATCAGGTCCCGGAGCCTTATTCTTTGGCAGACGACCGAGAGCACCGCGAAGCTCTGACGGGGTAACTCGGAGCTTATCCATTACAGAGGGCGGGATAGGATAACGTTTTAAGAAGGGCCTTATTACCTCTGTTACTTGAGCGTGCAATGGCACGGTATCAGGTGATTCCCTGTGTACGCTCTCCAGGAAGTCAGCGAAGGCCTCAGTCTTCCCACGGTCGCTAAGGATGACCTCGCCATTGCGTGAGATGGCGGGAATGTCGACTGGGCCTCCCCTAACCTGCCTAGCAAGTTTCCACAGGGAGCCGTCCTCCGTGCCAAGCTCGTTCACAAACTTCATCCATGACGTCTCTCTGTAATTTCGGATATTTACCCTAATCTGCTCAGTCAGGGCATTAACCCTGAGCTTGTCAATAGCGGCGCGGTTCCTCTGCCATCTGCGCCGAATTCGATTCCGGAAACTAATGAGGTCTAGGATTTCGTTAGGGAGAGTATCCACGAATGGCCTCCTCCTAACTACCGGACATAGAGCGTCACGGACGCGCTGGATGTTGTTGGTTATAGTGTCAACAGCGGTCTCTAATTCCTGAATCGTTTCGATTTGTCCGGGGATGACAGTAGCCTCGTTCAACCTCTGTCGAAACTCCCGCCAGTCAAGATTTTTATAGGATCTAAATGTCCCATAGGCTTCCGGCCGCCTAGCGCCAGCTAGGCTCATCTTGATTGGCAGGTGGTCCGAGTTTAAGTTGTCGATGACTTTAGGTGATGTTATTCCTGCCATTCCCCGGGTCAACGCTACGTCCAGGAATGAAGACGTGTTTCCACTGTGGTACGTGGGGAATCTTGTTCGATGGTATTGGATTTCCAGGTTGTTTTCTAATAGGTTTGCTCGTTGATTGTGCATCACCGAATTCTATATGTTTCGCGTTAAAGTCGCCAATGAGTACAGACTTTTTACCCGGTTGTAAAAATACTGCGAAGTCGTCTTCGGTAAGACGCATCGATGGGGGAGCATAACCGCCGGTGATGCACAGGCCGCCGTCCAGCTCGATGGCTACGTATTCAATGCGTGAATTTAGCTGGGGGCGTCTTTTATATCTCAGCGACCTATGCACCAGACAGGCCACTCCTCCACGGAGGCCCCGCCTATCTAGGCGTTCGATGGTATACCCTCGGACCTTCAACAAAAAGTCCGGGGACAAAAAAGTCTCGAGCAGAAAAACAACCTGAAAGTTGGATGTATGCAAAAAATGCTTAAATTCGCCGAGTTTTTGCTTGATGCCGTTACAATTCCAGGACAATACATTTATGACATACATTGGAAACTAAAAGACAGCTATATGTTGTATTTATTGATTTCATGCGAGAAAAACTGAATCGTTCCTTGCATGATACGGACTCTGTCGCCCTCGCATGACCTAAGCATGGAACAGAATTCGTCTAAGGCGAAGAACAACTCAGATATGTTTACGAGCGAATTTATCTCGTTAACTACGTTTTGTAGATTCAATACATGATCTGTAACATTGCCAGAATTGGTACTTACCCTGTTTTGTCTAAGCGGTTGTTCTTTTGAGCTGCTCTGCGCTTGCGGAGGGGCAGCTCTGAGTGCATTTGGAAAATCGGCCTCGTAGGTCGATTGTTGCGGGGGGTGGGTCGGCGGGCGTCTCTCCTGCTGTTGTTGCGGGGGTTGTCTACTTGATTTTATACCCCGGCCTTGGTTCTGTCGACCTTGCCCCTGCCAGGCCGGCGTGGCGGGCAAGGGTGCTGGAACGAGCTTGTTTTTCCCTGGTGCTGTCTTAGGGGCTGTGGCGGCTTGTAACTGGTTCAGTTTGAACGTATACACAGGGCACTCCGGGTTAATAGACCTGTGTGGGCCTCCACAGTGTGCACACTTTACTGTGGTTGACGTGCATGACGTGATTTCATGCCCCAGTCCACACTTGGAACACTTAAAATCACGTCTACAATAAGTCATGCTGTGCCCATGCTCCTGGCATCTGCGGCACTGCATTATTGGTTAAGTGCTTTTTCTACTTTCCCACGATACCTTGATGTTCATGAGGGTTTTGTTATCGTGCTGGAGACGCTTTAGAGTGATCGTGGCGTCTAATACAATGAGGTATAGCGGCACCTGCGTCTTCCTCATTTCGAAGACGTTCTTCGCAGATAGCTCATATTCATCCTGGAGCTGTCTCTTTATTTCAGCGAGGGGTATATCCCCGTCCAGTCCCCGTAGGACATACGCCCTCGTCTTCTGATTTCTCTCAGCGTATGAGTGGTATTTGAGGCTCTCACTATCACAGTTCCTCTTGAACACTTGCCAATCCTTTTCCTCCTCAAAGTACAGAATGGTGCTATTTTTAGCGTATTTTACGCTAAATTTGGTTATATGCATACGCTGCATGTCCTCTTGCATCTTCCTGTGGCTTGTTATTTTGCCTTGCAGGACAATTGGGGGTGGGGGGCCAGGTTTAACCTTAATAGTGGCCTGTGCCTTTTTCTTTAGCCTTTGGCTCGTTCTTGGTGCCGCTTGTTTAGACGTGCCAGCAGCAGTTGATATTGTGCTGCTGTCATCGTCGTCTAGGTCAGATAAAGCGTCATATTTGTTCTTGGTTGGGACACTAGGGGGTGCCCCAAAGTCCAGGTTTACTATGCGAATGTTTTTCTTAAGTCCTATGGTCTTATAGGGTACTTTAAACGGTTCTTTTTCGTTGTCTGTAGGCATTATTGAATGATCAGATGCTCTACTTTCCGAGTCGCTTATGTTGACGCTTATATTCAAAGGGCTGTTCGCAGGCCTTTTCCTGCTCTCGTCTGTCGACACCTCCATGTCGGAGGGCACTTCCTTTCTACTCTTTTTTGTGCCATGCCTACCGGTGTCTATTTTAGACTTTACCTCCTTTTTTAGAGTAGTCGATGAGGGTTTGAGTTTGTGCATGGCTTTCAGATGATCGATAGCAATGTTAAGTTGAGGAATGATTAGTTCAGTTGTCTTTCCTGAGATGCTTTGCAGCTCAGAATGTAATTTTGCACAATCTGTGCAAGTTGCAATGTTTATAGCTAGTTTGTTATGAATGTACCGGACTTTATCACGCACTTTATCGCTCGGTGCATGGGACCTGAGGTCCTCTGACTTTAAGGACACGCAGTCGTCGTCCTGGTCCATTCTGTTAACAATAACGGCCGGGGGTCCATCCCCGGAAACTGAAAAAATACAATGAGAGAGCTCTAAGCGGCCTTTACTAATTACTATAATCGTAAGAAGCAAGCCAATCAATAAAAGATTGTATCCGTAAATCGCGGAAGAAAAGTCGCAGTGCGCTTCCTGGGCACACCAGCCAGTCCTATCCGGTACGATACCAAGATAGAAGTCATGCAGGGTGATCATAATATGTTCAAAATATAAACGTTTAAAAGAAAAATCGAGATTATAGCATGTGACACATCACAATCAACTGTCAGTCGGACCACTACAAAATATAGCGGTAATCCTTACCAAGAGCTACATGGTGAAGATTTCGAAATACGTGTAAACTCTTTCGCCAATGGATGAGTCAACTTGAAATCGATATAACATGCACTATCACGCGACCAAAAATCCATTTTGAATAGGTGAAGTGTAACTTCAAAACCACTGGTCTCTAATGTTTGGTATGGCATCAGAACAGAATCATTGGGCCTTATTTTTTTAGTACTTCTTTACCTGGTCTATATTATCTTCAGTTCCTGTGAGATGTTTTGCACAGTCTTAGATCTTAATGACCATGAACGTCAGAATATGTGGCTACAATAGGACGGTGCCTCTCCGCACTACCATCGAGAGGTACGCGAATTCTTGGATGAACATTATCCTCAAAACTGGATTGGGTGTGGAGTTTTTGTTCACTAGCCACCAAAGTCATGTGACCTTACCCCACTTCTTGGGGGGGTTATATTAAAGAACGGATATATGTCACACGGCCAACTACAAGGGAAGGGGAAGGCAATCATGCAAAATAGAATAAGAGGCGTTTGCAGAACCATACTACCAGGGATGCTGGGAAACGTGAGGCAGAACATTATAAAAATATTAAATATATGCATTCAACAGCAGAGACACCTGCTTGAACGTATTTTAAGAAGAAATAATTAGTTATCCTTGTATTCACTATTAAACTAAAGTTAAAATATTGACATTTTCGTTAATTTTAGGAGTTTAAAAAGGCCTACCTATAATAAAAATAGGTATTTATTTATTTTGTTTTACAGAATGTCGTCCACCAAAAGCGTGGTTTAGGCATCGTTTTGGCCTTTAATTATGTAAATCTTTTATAAAATATGACTTTTAACTTGTTAATTGTGATTTGACCATTGTTTGTTGGTGTTGTTTGTTTTCTCTTCGTTGATATGTTCTTCAGGGCCAATGAAGCAAGCACTCTGATATACTTCTATAGGAAGTCCTTTTTGGATTAAAATTTGGCATGGAATACAGTGTTTCATTTAGTATGATTCATACATGCACACAACCACTACTCTTCACTTAAAATATAATTATATTTAGAAAGATAGCCGAAAAGTTAATAGTATTGATTTACACCAGTATGGCCTTGGTATAAATCAGATAATTTGGATTCATTCGAGTTGAATATTTTTATTAGATCCAAACCAATTTACAACAAGAAAAAATAGAAGGTATCATTAAAATTAGGATTGCGCCAAATACCTAATTCATTTGGCTTCGATATTCGATAGCTTCCGCCTACCTGTTTATCATTCAGCTTCGGCAGAAGCAGTTGCTTCATATAGCCGAAGCGACACTACCAAAAATTTTTGTAGAGGAGGAGATGTCCTTGTTTTTACTTCACGTCCATACGTGTTATATATGAAGAAGCAGAAAACACAAAAAGTTAATGATGGCAGCGAAATTGTAACAAGTTCTGCGCTGGCAATACCCCGTTATATCAGTAACTTTAAAGACGAACTTGAAATTGATTTAAATTTACCCTTAATTCATAAAATCGAAAATTCATCTATTTGATGGAAACAAAAAAAGCTTTACCAATAATGAAGGAGATGAATCTTCCATGCAAAGTTTCTACGGCTTTACAGTGAAAGGTACTTTTCGGAATGCGGAAATATTTATGATGAAACTAGGAGTAGACTTCGTCCGAGAAATGCGGAAAAGCTGTTATTCATCCAACATAACTTATTTTTGAACTTTTCTGTTCTGCCCATATTTGTTCTAGTATTAAACTAATGACTTCAAATGAACTATGTTTGTTCAGCGGTTCCTTGTGACCGTGTGTGTGAGTTCACTTCTACTTACTCGTAACCATTACATTTTTAGTCAGTGTGCTTCCAGGATACTACATATTTTTATTCCTTCTTCTTCTTACAACAATCTTTTCCGAAGACTCGATAGGTACAAAATGTTCCCAATATCAAGCATGCACTTTAAGAGGATTTTATCTCCTCACATTCCTTATGTTATACCCCTTGTCATTAGAAGAAATGGGTGACCACCAATTTCAAAGATTTAATACCTTAACGTGTAGATCTTTTTTATTACTAGTTTCAGGCCACTAGTAATGCCGTCTTTAAATTTCTACTAAGACAGACGGCCATATCATAATTCTTTGTTCTGCAAGTCCATGATATCCCAAATAATACACATACATCGCTTTTGAAGTTATCTATAGAATATTGCAAAAAATGAGAAGGTTAATAAATGGAAATTGCGTATTAATAAACATACGGGAATATTTAATAAGAAAATTGAATAATTCTCAATTAAATTCTACTCGTTAATGCACTACGCCGCTTTTCCTTTTAACGGTTTTGAATTACAATATAGGGAGCGCCCTACTGTTGACACACTGATGTATTAGTTTATTCAAGATAAGTTATTATAGATACAACTTTCATTCGCATAAAATATACAAAAAATTACTATTTATAAGAATCAACAGAAAAATTATTGGATTTGAAAATAAATAGCACTATCTTCAGCTCGAAAAAATGCTATAGAAATGTGTTTTTAACTTGTCTCTCAACTGATAAAGTAATAAAAATAAAAACTCAAAATATCGTATTTTTCAAATTTCCGACAGAATTTGGAATAGGTATATTTGCAATTGCACAACTTTGACTATATTTAAGGGATTTCGTATCTCTTACGGTTTACGAAATTTTTCTACTCCAAATATAAGTGAGATAGAAAAAGTTACAGTTGAGTATATGTACGGATACACAATCAAGTTTTTCTAATAAAACGTTAACCCGTTTAGAAGGAGGCACATAAAGAAATAAAACGATAATTGACTCGACGGTCGACGATGACGGACGAGGAGATTCGTGAAAGAGTGAGCTAGAACGGGACGTGAAAAGATCGAGACCTTATGCATAATTATTGACAATTATATTCTCTATTGATATAACATTTTATGATCGCGTTATCTATACCTTATCTTCAGATGGTCTAGTTTCGGTTCAGATTCTACACTTTTATTTTATGTAATCCTATTCAGTTTGGTTTGAATATTATACTCTCCACTATAATATAGTGGAGAGTATATATGATAAACTGGGTAAATGCATGTTATAAAGCGAAAAAAATGTATGAGCATTAACAATTTAATTGTTAGGAATATTAATGAAGGCGATACGCAAAAAAAAAAATTGCCTATCATATTTCTGGATTATAATTATTCAAATTCCATAAATAGTGAATATATTTCTTACCAAGCAAAATACAACCATCAAAATGCAAATAAGAGGCATTTGGTTTTCTGAAGCCACATAATAGCTTCGAAACCTAATGAAGTATGTCTAATAAGTTAAAAACTAATTTGGTATCTAAAAATTTGATACTTGGTGGGTGTCTATTTTACGCAGTTTCCTTACTGCCATCAGTAAAATAAGAACCACTTAAATAAGTAAACCACTTAAGATTTCCACTAACTTTATTTAAACATGACACGTGTTTCGACGGTAACGTCTTTTTCAAATGTGAATAGTTACACTAAAATATGCTAGAATTATATAGTTCAGCTGTTGCAGGTAAATTACAAAAAATAATCTTGACCCAGGAGGTCCTTATGAATAGCAAAGGAAACAATTTAACAATTTCTAGGAAAGGTTTAATAACGGAGAAAACCCAAAATCAGTTTGTTCGTTAAGTATTAAGTATTAAATTTTTTATATTTACTGATTTCCATAATTTCTAACAGATTTAATTTTTTACCTTTATTTTCAATATGTAAGACATGGAAATTATTATTGAAAATGTGGTTTTCATTAATTAAATGACAAGCATAGTTAGAAGTATCCTTGCCATTAATGAAACAAGACTGGTGTTCTTTAATTCTCTTTTCAAAAGGTCTACCAGTTTGACCAATATATACTTTGGAACACGAACCACAATTAATTTAATATATTGAAAATAAAGGTAAAACATTAAATCTGTTAGAAATTATGGAAATCAATAAATATAAATAACTGAATATATTACTTAACAAACAAACTGATTTTGGGTTTTCTCCGTTATTAAACCTTTCCTAGAAATTGTTAAATTGTTTCCTTTGGTATTCATAAGGCGCCTGGGTCAAGTTTTTCTTTGTAATTTACCTGCAACAGCTGAACTATATAATTTTAGCATATTTTAGTGTAACTATTCACATTTAAAAAAGACGTTACCGTCGAAACATGTGTCATGTTTAAATAAAGTTAGTGGAAATCTTTAAGTGGTTTACTTATTTAAGTGGTTCTTAGTTATGGATCTCCATCAAGTAAAGGCTAATTCGATTAAATCAGCAAAATAAGCCATGTATTTCTAAAGAATTACAACGTCACGATGATGCAGTTTCAGGAGAGGATAAAAAATTAAAGCCGGACATAATACTTCATTATAATAAAAACAAAGGTGCTATGCGCTATTGATAAAATGGTCAAAGAGTATTCGGCACGTATATAGAATCACTAGTCCATAGCCAATAGTTATGTTTGGACAACTATTATTAGATGATGCCGGTATAAATTCATTGCTTTTATAAAGCTTGAAATTTCCTAATGAATCAGCTAGTAAAGATTGCAGTAGAAAATTTGTGCTTGTGCTCGGAGAATCGTTTATGAGAGGCCATGCGCTCAGGAGATTTGGAACCAAAAAAAAGCACTCTCAGGAAATATATTATTAATAATGTTGAGGAACAAAAATGTAGAACCTCAAAAAAGAGCGACGTATTCCCGGTCGGTGTTACTTATGTGATAGGAAAAAGGACCAAAAATGCAGACAAATGTACTGCCACTGCATTCGTTTTGTGTGTACTTTATATTCTGCAAGGCAAATTATCTGCGAAATATGTCAAGCATTAGACTTGGTCGGTTTTAGTATTTTTTTATTGTTTAATTTTTTTTTTATTTCTTATTACAGCCGACTTTCTGTAAATTATTTATGTTTGAATAAATATTTTATATTTTGTATTAACTTTTTATTTGTGTTTTTCTAAAATAAACGTATCATAGTCAAAGTGGGAAGGCAAAATCCTGCATTTGTACTTGGGGTAAAAACGTACCCCTCATCGTAACCTGTGTAATTTCCTTAGCACCGTGTGTAAGCACTTTTAAGAATGGGAAAGTTCCAATAACTTCAACTATAACCTGGATTCGTTTGAAACACTTCTAAGGGTCGTTTAAAAATATACAAATAATTATTTTCGTGGCTCAACAGACAGTGTGACTTGCAATAATTAAAGGCAGCTTTGCATGGCATCGATAATGATGGTATAATATTGTCAGGACGCAATTGCGAGAGAAGGCTGTAGACCCTAATTGTACACAATATGGCTCCTCCTAAACTTACTTTTAATGAAGATTAATTCTCCTCCATAATTATAATTCGGTTGGGGTCGGTACGGCCATTAGCGGTGCGATTAAAAATATATGAGCTTCGGAAAGAAAATATTAAAGCTCTTAATTCAACCCGGGGTGATTAAAACATCTAAATTTAATACCGCCATTAAAAAAAAAGCAAATGTGTGTACAGGTAAAGTATCTAATTTAGTATTTATGGTTTGCTGGGAATGCCAGAGGTCTAACATTCAGCCGAGCATTCAGCATTATACTGTTCAAACCCAAATAATTCCGAGAATAATTCACATGTACTAACTTATCACGTGTAATTTATCAGATCGGACGATATGTCACTTGAAAATTATCCTAATTTTCTTCCATGATTTAGATAACACTGCCATCAATTTATTTCTCCGTTTTGCTTGTTTGGTCCTATTTTATAAACGTGCTGAAAAAATTATTTCAATCTCGTCCTAAAATAATTTTTTAACATAAATACCTTTAGTGGATATTCGAATTGAATACAATTTTGGTAAATCGAAAAAAACGAAGTACAAATAACATTTGTTGAATCTTGAGGGAAGAAAAATAATACTAAAAGGTTTCTTTTGCACGTTGCGTAATAGATTAGTGGATTTTGAAAACTCATAGAAATTTTGGCAAATGTTCAGATCTATTAGTAAAATATACCAAGCCTAATTCCGTTATGCTGCAGTTTTAAATATCTCCAAAATATAGCTAGCGCGATAGACATTTGATTAGACCATGTCTACAAATCCATATATTCTGATAATAATATGTTTAATCCAAATAATTTCGCAGAGACCAGAGGCAGTATTTGAAAATAGTCCATTTCAAATGCTCCCCTATTTGCTGCTCACTTTCTTCGTTAAGAGTGAAATAACATTATCCTAGAGTACTTCACATAAAATCTCTTGCAATACACTACAAGATGTTGGATCAATATTCCAGCACACATTTATTTATTGCAGAAACTGGATATTAATTATCAAATGTGGGGTACAAAGCGAATCTTGTAAATGCTTAGAAAAAATATCTTGAATCTTGCTTCTTTTTATTGGAATTATATACACCATAATAATTTGTGACTTTCAGCTAAGTTTTAACCTCGATTTGCCTTGTCCTTTCCTTAGGTTTATCTTTTTTCTCATATTTGATAATGAAAATATTACCTGCATAAGAGTTAATTGTAAGATATATTTCATTAATGAAGACTCTCTTTGAAGACATGTTTATAACTTGTCCACTCTACTTGAAAATTAAATGAAACAAATAAATGGTTAAATAGATTTTCATGCTCAGTATTTTGAAAAAAAGATCTTTTAGAGATAACAATCTTTTTGCCTTGTTATTTTATTCGCACTAACAGATCCCTAGAATTTTATTACTCTCTGAAATATTTTCTGTAGATAATAGGCCGATCAAGATATCTTTATCAAATAGATCACTTGCATTCACTACTTAAGAAGCAAAACTTAAAAATGAAATACATATCTATATTCTCAGATATAATTAACTTCTTCCTGCCTTTTTTGCTCTACTAACACTAAGAGGTCATTATATTGTTCCATCAACTCTCTGAGTTAATTTCTGTAGATGATTGGACGGTCAAAATATTCTTCCTTAAAAATACGTGGTGACTTATGGAATTTGTCTTAGAAGTGAACCATTAAAATAAGACAAAAGGTTGAATGAGAAAGAATATATCTATATTTTTTAAGATAACTAAATTTCTTCCTTCCCTTTTTGCTATGTTTACACTAATAGGTCTCTAATAAAGTAATTGTTCTACTCGCTCTGAAAAATATCCTGTTGATGATAAAATCAACGGTTCCATAGAGTTTCGTGCCCTGTACTTGAAATGAAAAACATATCCATATTCTTGAGACAACGGAATTCATTTCTTCCCTGTCTATTTTACTTACACGAATACGCCTCTAAAATTGTCACACTAGATCTCTGAAATATTTCCTGTGTAGATGGAATAGTCAAGATGGTTGTTAAATGTACTCACTCCTGTATATTTTACTTGAAAGTTCCACTAAATCTCTAAACTATTTCCCATTGTAGATATAATGGTCAAGATGGAAATTAAAGATACTCTTGAAAGATATGTTGCTTATTTGTATAATTTACTTGAAAGTTTCACCAAATCTCTGAACTATTTCCCGTTATAGATAGAATGGTCAAGGTGGTTGTTAACGATACTCCTTGAAGATATATTGACTTCTTGTATAGTTTAGTTAAAAGTTGAATAAAATAAGATCAGCGGTTGCGTAGAGTTTCGAACGAAGGGCTCAATAGAGTTGCATGTTAAGTAAGAAGGGTAAGATGACTTTTTCATTATTAACTTTTGGCAATAAATTTCTCGCATGTAAAAGCGACAAATGTTAAGAACGATATTCATACAAATTGCAGTTTTTTCATCATGTATAAAAAATATTGCAGTTAATTGAGACATAAGAGAGCAACTCATCCATCCAAAAATTAATGTGGTACATCCAATAAAAAAATTTAAGATTTAATCAGTTTTATTCTAAGTTTGATACAGATAATTAAGCTCCTCATATTCTGTTTCTCCTATCTATTTTTACTAATTATGTGCTGGTCGGGACCTATTAAAAGGTCCAATTAGATCCGGGCCAGATGAAGAAGATTGCAGCCTAATTACGAAATATCATTAGGGAAATAATTGGATGAGATTGTGGGCTGTGGCTATCAAAATTTCCGAGACACACCTGTTTAATTTCGTCATTTTCATGGCGAAGTTATTTTTGTTAAATCGTTCCGTTTAATTAGATGTTGCTAGATTCATCAGCATACTAACGTTAATTAATCATTAAAGTCATTGCAACAACGCTCATTAGTACATATTTTTACCTGCATTTTACATACGCTTACTTAGTGTAAAACAATAAATAGCTCATATTTCCATAAGTATTTTTTTTTCGGAAAGTGGTCACCATTTTCGAATTCGGTAGGTTTCAAAGTATATACATGGAGCAGAAAATTTAATTTGGAATGTGGAATTATATTTTCAGAGCTGTTAGGTAGGCCAGTTTCTTTACATGGGTCCCATACTATGAGAGATTATTTAAACTTAACTTTAGACAAGTGGATCTTAAGCGCTAATAGGAGATATATGAATTTAAACATTCACGGCTTGAATGGAAGAGTATGGAATATTGGATTGGTACGCATTTTGAGTTCCATGCCAGCAGAAAGAAGTTTTAGATTAGCAGTTGTGTTTTGCACATGAAATTCGCCTAGCCGTGTTGGATGTATTATACGTTGATGGGAACGTAAGAGGTCGACAATGCGAAGAGGAAGAATCACTTGTTGAAATTAAAGAGTCTGACACAATCAGAGTGACTCTGAAAGTGATGAAGACGACGGCAGACATAGTGCTAGTAAAGCAGGTGACGTGGAAGTTATGAACAAGTTAGAATCAGAGATCCCACTTCAAATAACAGCAAATTACGATATATGTGTTACTGACAAAATGTCCGAAAAGTGATTGTAACATTTCGCCGTTCCCCCACCAAAAATCCAATTTTAGAGATGTATGTAAGGAAAAACGCGGAAAATAACTTCCTCTTATTTTGAACTGTAAAATTATAATGAAGAAAGGGCACTAATTTTTTCACGAACTTATAAAACTAAATACACCACTTAGTAAGGATTTTCAACTCGTATAAATGAATGTTGAACTATAATTTCTAAGGTCAGGCATTTCCGTACAGCACTCTCTTTATCTAGCATCACCAAAGGTGATTATAAATGGAGCCAAAGTCGTGTCGACGCTGTTGCAAAAACAAATGGTATATGTCTTCGTCTAACTCATGGAATTCTGCGTTAGAAGCTGAAGAGCTGAATACTAGATGACATCGACAAGTATGACTATGACAGTTCAATGTTCAATACGTTACAGCATGTTTTAATTTTAGGCTGTTTTTAGTTTGACTTGGTGCTGTTTTCTTATATTTTTAGTTTTTAATTTCGCAAATTTTGCTGGAAAGATATACTTTTTAATTCATTTTGTGACTGAAATGTTAATTTATGTCTGGAGTGGAGTGGATCAGTGGACTATTATTTAATAGAGACAAAACAAACAGCATCATGGCTGCTGAGACTCCTTGCATTGTTTGTGAATTAAGAGAAGGTGAAGTTGAAAAATGCACTATTTTCCTTCGTCCCTTATCTTGTAAAAGTCTGGGCGCCATCAGACGTTAAATATAATTTTGTATTTGTATAATGAACTGTGACATTTGTTTGATTTTTTCTAATGATTATTGATTTTTAATTTTAAGTAAGTACATATGGTAGGCATATCTTGAATCCACTTATTACTATTTGTATTACACTCTGACTATTAATTTCAAGTGATTCAGTTCGTCGTCAATATCACGAAGTGACGTAACTCGATTTTCACAACTTTACAGGAGAGCATTTTAAAGTTTTTTATAAAGTTTAATTGAACCGTGATCAATAACAGTAGCAGTCTCGATGCTAATTTTTGGTTTAGTAAGAGATGCACATGTGAACTGCATGTTCATAGATCATTTGTTAAAAACAAATTGCTATAGTTTACAAAAAATGACAAAAAATGAGATACGTCACTATGTGAAATTGTAGAATCATTGTGTGGTGTTAGCAAAAATAGTTACTCCATTAATAAATGTCTAAAACAGGATCGTAAGGATAATAATCTGCAGTACAATTTGCCGAAAATGGCAGTTTATTACGAAAATTGGTGAAAAAATGCACATGAACAAAAACAAACATATGGAACCAAACATAAAATATCTGAAAACTATTAAGTTTTCATAAAAGATAAAAATGTAACTTACTTAAATACATTCAAAATAACACATAAAAGTTAACAAGTTAAAAATTAAGCTACACAAATACAGGAACTTATCTCAGAAGCACCTCGTTTGCTTTGTATCTCATTCCAAAGATAGCAAAAACATTCCTTTGAAGCAATGTAATATACCGTAAAATTTTCTTGTAGAAGATAGCACTCTCTTTCGACTAGGGCAAGTAAATATACCGGCGTTGGAGGTCAAAACTAGCACATAAAATTTGATTATTGTTTAAAGCCTCTGTTTTGACATTTTGTTTGATTTCTCTTACTTTGCTTTTTTTCTGCAACATGCTTCTCGAAATGAGCTTTTAACTGTTCTTTCTTAGCATCATCTCCTGCTCTGTAACTGAGACACAAAGAACACTGATCTTTCTTTGCTTTGTGAAACGCTAAATTTAATGTTCTAAATACTTTTCTGTATAAGTCAATACAAGGTTTTTCGGCATTTGGATCTAATTCGCTTAACAACATCTCATACATTTTAGATACTGTTAACCCGGGGTGAAGATATTCCTTCGTAGAACTAGACCTACAGTAGTGTGACTCTACCTTAGGAAATCTTTTAATGTGATTGAGAAAGGCGTCCCGTAGATTCTGGTCTCTATTAATAATAGCAGCTAATTGGCGACCACCCCTTTCTTCTTCTTCCAACAAACCGCTCTCATTTACTTTCTCTAAGGCAGTTCCCATAAAACGCTCAGAAACACCCAACGTATTTAAAAAAAAAGTCTTACATACTAAATGACGAGCATGTTTCACTGACAAAAATATTGGTTGGTACGTTGTCTTCTCGAATGTTCTTTCTTGGAAGTCTTGTAAGTAGTTTCTTTTTGGTAGGTACAACTTGACGAACTGCTTCGTAAGATTGCCGATTTCGTAAAATGACTCGAAGAGTTTAGTTCGATCTTCGTCACTAAATAAATGACAATAACGTGAATTTTTTTTGCATATTTCAATGTTATACCTTTTCTTAATTTGCCGCGCTGGTACAGATTCACCTGTTTTAGGTCTAACGTAATCCTTACTGAGGTCTCTCATTTTCTTCGCTAGTTTTTGTTTATTGACCTATTTTTGTCTTTCACACGTTTCCTCTTCTTTTCCTTCACCTTCCACTAAAACACTTTCTGGTTGAAATGATAAAGTCTCTATTGTATTGCACATAATATTTCGAGTCCTGACAGCTTAATATGATATACGCCGCTTACAAATTTAACAAAGTTCGTAAAACAAATTTAACAAAATGACTTAACTCAAGTTACGTCTCTTCGTGAAATTCTGTTTTGGACAATTATCAGATAGTCAGGCTAGATACGCCATGCTATCATAATAAATATAATGAATTGAGATACGCCATTTCGTAAAACTGTAGAGCATACCTTTTTACATTATATGTATGACTTATCTCAATTTTAATTTTTTTCGAGTTACGTCACTTTGTGATATTGACGACGAGTTGTCTTAATGAATATACTTTTTATGAAATATGTATGCATTTCGATTAACATGACTTGTCTATTGTCTACGGTAGATTATCTGAATACTGTTTGGATCAACTGCAATTTTTTTATATCAGCAACTTTGATGATCTGTCCCCTTTGAGGAGGAGTATATTTTTAAAATTTTATTGTGTATTTATGTGAACAATTATCAAAAACTATTTGTAAACATTGCATAAACTCATCTTTTTAAAAATTAGTCATGCGAATACATAATAGACTTAAAAGATCTTCACCGCATCAGAATGGATAAAATACAACAATAAAGCAATCAAAGAAACATTCAAACCTGCCGCGCTTTTGGCGGCCCAAGCTAATCGCGCCACCAGCTTTAACCTTTCATGAAGCCAGACAGAGATAGCATTCATCTTCCTTTCCTCGTCTATTACTTGGGACCATTTTTTTATCATTTAGTTGAGCGTCTCGTTGCTTCTCTCTGACTAAAGCTATAGCTGAATTTGTGAAAAATATATCGGAACATTTTCAGACAAATATAATCTTATGCGACCTATTCACATACGATTTTATACGGAGGATTTGTCGAACAGATAGATCCATGGTTGCTATACATCGGCGCATATGTACGGCAGACAACAAATCCACCACAAGTACTCACAAACGAGCAAATCTGCAGTGTGAAGGATCGTGTTGGCAGTTGTGTACTGTTAGCCAAATGAAAGAACCTGGACGAAAAGAATGCGGGCAAAAAATGTCCTCGCATATTTAGATGCTGCCACATTTTTTTCCCAATAATCCTAATTTATTTTCTGTCTAGTTTCTTATAGTGAATTTACATATTTAAATTTCCTACTTGAATACTTAATTTTGTAATTTTCCTTACTACTACTGTCTTCTATTATTTACTATTTTATTTACACAGGGAAATACGGAATACGGAATAAGTATACTCTAATATTTATACCTAATATTTATATTTTATTCGCCTTCAAGCCATTTAAAATACGCGACAATAGGCAACAGTGCGACGTTTACTTGATTTTAAGCGGGGAGGCAGTTTCGTGATTGGTCGCAGGATATATTAAATACACTTTGACCCTAGACCAACACCAATTTTTTTTACATATTTTAAAATTTCGGCAGCGACTTGCGTTAGCCATTGGCGTGGAAATTGCCGAACTGTAGTTATTTATATTATTTGGTTTGTAGGGTCTGGTGATATATCGGTTTTGTCGGTTTTGCAAATTCACTTTTTTCACTAGAAAGGGGGTGTCCTATATAGTAGTTTAAGCCAAAAAAGTCGGAAGATCCGCCACATTTGAACCGAAAAAATGCCCTCAAAGTTCGAGTTTTGACACAAATTTTCAGCACTACTTCACAAAAGCACTAGAAATTATAGACAAAACACATCGGAAAATCAATTGTCGGGTGAAAATATTAACTAGGATACATTTGCGTCGAACGAGAGACCTCCGTTTTGTTCCGGTCCTGTCAACTGTCACAATAGCCAAAACCATAGAAATAGGACTCCTAGAAGGCTAATATATAAGAGTATATAAGCAGATCTACTCACGAAGGAAGAGAGACAAAATATCCATGTGTAAGACAGAAACGCTGAGTTTCGTAGCTTTTGCGCGTGCCTGTCTGTATAAGGGCATGTTGAGTATTAAGTTGAAGGAATTTTTCTCAAATAACACCGAAAACGAATTATAGTACTATCAAACACACGGCAATAATAAAAAACACAAGAACTCTTTACAAAACTGAACATCGAAAGCCGAAAAGCAAAGAAAACAAGAATTCATGATGGCGTCCGATCGGGTCCACGTCCTTGCAATCTCGCAACGTTGTCAAGTATAAGATATGTAAAGTACTAGGTTTTAACGTAACACAAAAATTATTAACATAATCAAAAATCTTAGCAACATATACTTCGAAGATATTAGAGCAAATTTATAATATGAAACAGATTTTTAAAAATTCCGTTTCGGGGTTTACTTCCCACGTTTTTCAGTAGTCATCTAATTAAAATACACATAAAACGGTATATTTATCCTAGTTTGGCAACGGTGTTGTTATATAAACTGCATGTAAGCAAGTAAATATAAGATCTTATTTACATGCCCGCGCAAGCGTATTATCACCCAACCCCTATGGTTTTCTCCCTTTCTCCGTGAGGGACTTCTCACTCTATCAGCCTTCTAGGAGTCCTATTTCTATGGCCAAAACAAAGATTTTTAAGAAGGCACACTGTTGCCAGACGTTTACTGTAGTTTCGTTAGCAAAATTCATTAGAAAAATAGTGCGCTATAAGCGCAGCTTATTCACTACCAGCTAGTCATCTTGCGGCGGCATCCTTTGATTTGGGAAAGTCAATAACCAAGTTTTGCAAATTTTAGAAGAGGGTCATGACTCAATATTGTTTTAAACGCCTGGGCATCTGAATAATACTTTTGACAGTTCGTTTAATTTAAAATATGGTTTTTATCGTCTAAAATGCGTTTAAAACCGATTTTAAAACGCAAAATTGTATAAAAATCCGAAATTTCCGGACCTCTCAGGGCGATAGCCGAGGCTTCGGACGAATTTGTCATGTATTTTGAAGCGAAAATTCATTTTAAATTCAACTGTGGAACTGAACCGCTCAGGGCACTCTCAGGTAGGCGCAGTGCCCGACACTCCAACTTTCCGATTTCGATAGAGTTGACTAGCTGGTAGTGAATAAGCTGTGCCATAAGTGTCTCTACTCTTTTTTATGGCAGTAGCACATCCTATATTGCTCGACGAGCGGTGTGTGTGAGAAGATGTTGATTGACACGGTTCTTGAATAGTTAGTTAGGGGAACATATGTCCTGGGAGCATATTCGCATGTAACAGGCAAGATGTCCATTCGGCAATGCCGATCGTTTCTTCATATGTGACGTGCACGATAGCATTTAGTCAGATGTCGTGACTGTTAAGAATCAACAAATAAGTCTTCAATTATTTTAACACTTCATGCAGGGCCCTCCGCTCGCTTCGCTCGCTACGGGGGCTCAACAAACAGGTTAGTTTCTATTTATTGAGTCGCCGTAGAGAGCGAAGCGAGCGGAGGGCCATGCATGAAGTGTTTAAATAATTGAAGACTTATTTGTTGAACAGTCACGACATCCGACTAAATGCTATCGTGAACGTCACATATGAAGAAACGTTTGGCATAGCCGAATGGACATCTTGCTTGTTACATCCGAATATGCGCCCTGGGAGTGAGTTCCACAGTGATGCAGTGCGCCAGACAAAGGAGTTCTTGTAAAGCGATGTTCTAGGAGTTTCCAGTTGTACGACGAACTGGTGCGCTCTTGCCGTCTATCGTGACTATCTGACAGGCGTTGTCAGGGGCGGGATAAGACGGGCCAAATCCTGGGAACATCTGCCGTAAAAGTATCTGTAAACCAGGGATTTCACATGTTCGCTGTGTTTCAGACTATCCAGATTCCGGGTCAACTCCGGGTCACCGACGAGACGCACAACTTTCTTCTAAACGTAATCCAGTAGCTTTAGGGTGTGCTCTGGCGTGGCACCCCAGATGTGTGAGCAATATTCTAAGCACGGTCTTATTTACGCTTTGTAGAGCAAGAGCAACTGCTGCGATGTATACATTTTTTGTTGCGAAATAGCGTACCAAGCTTCTGGGAGGCTGATTTTGCGACGTTAGCAACGTGGTCATGCCAGGACATATTGCCGTTGACCGAGACCCCCAGTAGCTTGACTGAATGAAGATGAAAGGATGGGCGATCCTGCCATAATGATATCATTCTCCGCCGTATGGTAAACGTGGCTGCTTGGATGATTTTTCAATGTGCATTTGCATCCATTCATCGGAATAAAAGAGACACTCATTCGATTACACTATTCCTTTGTATGTATATATTCGTCAAATATTTCACTTCATACATGGCTCTCCGCTCGCTTCGGGGGTGTAACCAAAGAAACCTAACCCAAACCAGCGAATATTAACTATACGATAAGAAGATTCACTCTCCGCGGCGGCACGTCAACGGTATGTCTCCTTCCCCACGCGAAAACTAGCATGATACTGGCATGTGACCTTTGGACCCGGCGCACACTGGCCGAATTTCTAGGAAAGCTGGCCATAACAAGGTTTACCAGAAATAAGACATAAAAGTTATTAAGTGTCACGTCGTGTTTTAGACAAATAATTGTTGAATTTTTTGCCCATCATCTATATTTATATATAGAGTATCAATTATCACTAACGAATTAAGGGCTCCTTCGTTGAAAAAAAAAGGGTTTTAAATTTTTAATGCGATGATCCAAATTTTGTTTTTGCAACGGTTAATTCAGGAGTCTCACGAGCAAAATGAATGACGGACGACAGAAACGCGTTGATGAGGGCCTGCAATTTTGCCATACATGTATTTCAGACGAGATTTCAGAGTTATCGCAACTTTTAAAAATTAATCTAATAGGGACGAAACTAGTAAAAAATATAGAAGCATCAGTGCAGTTGTTGTTCAAAAACACTTGCTTATATTCTGACTATCCCAAGGTAATATCAAAGCCATATTTACAAATTAAAACTAAATTATAAATTTTTATCTGCCGATTCAGCCAAAGTAGTATTTATTACCTCTTTTTATAATAACATCAGTCCTGCATCAGCAATAATGATTCTACCGAAATTTCAGCTTCAGTTTCACGTTTCACTTACTACAATATTATATTATGGGATTAGGGGTGGGCGACAATAATCGATTATTCGAATCACTTTTAAGAAATTACCGATTAATCGACTTATCGATTAATATTTCAGAAAATATCGATAATCGATTATTTCGATTAATCGATTATTCAGTTATTTGCTAAACTATTAAGCGTTTAATCGATTATTCAATTTCTTGCCCATCCGTACCGATTACCTTACAACAGATATAGCTTTTAAAATTCCAATTAAATAATGCGTTGCGTTAAGGGTAATTTAAATGACATTTGAAAATAGTTTCAGTACAACATATGAAGCAAAAAAAAAACGAAGAAACGCAAATGCTTAAACGAGACAGCAGCAGGGAAAACTGCGCACGTTACAAATTTAGCCAATAAGGAATCCTCATTTCGACGCGCCATTTTCTGATAATCTGGCTTCAGTTTTTGCACAATTAGGTATAACACTAACACATAACCTCAACGGAGTGTTAGCACGTTAGCAGTATAGTACATCAGTCTTTATCTTTTTATTATGTATTTCGGCAAAACTATATGATAAGAAGGATCACTCTCCGCGGCGGCATGTCAACGGTGTGTCTCCTTCCCCGCGCGAACACTAGCAGAATATCGGCAGGCCATGATACAAATAAAACAATCATGTTGGCAGGCGACCTTTGACGCGGCGGCCATAGACCAGCTCATCTTTTTGTCAGATTAATTTTCACGCCTAAATCTTATATTCGATATAAGATAATATCGCTATTTTTTAGTTGTGTTGTATTACAAAATAGGAATAAAATATACAGTAAAAATATTGTGCGAAACCTTTAACCAATTTTAAAATCACCCAAAACGCCAAAACTTAATTGAATATTAAAAGATGGGGCAAATTCGAGCAACATTTTCTTCTTGATGTCTTTTGTCAGAATATTAGTGTTCGGAAATATGGTGAAATCATTAACACAAAATCAAAATCTTTTAAATATTAGTTATTACATACCTTGAGTATTGTTATCAATAATAACTAATTAAAAACGTTAATGAACGTTTTGAAACAGCCAGTTGAATACAAACTTTATCAAAATATTTATTTGGTGATAGTAATAAAAAAAACCCATACCGTAAGTTTGACAGGGCGCTGCAAACAATTCAGAAGATATCAATTGTGTTTTTCCAAAGCCAGCTAGAGTATTAGAGTGCTATAAATAATTTCGTCATAAATTTGATTAAATATACCGCAAACGAAAATATCGTTTATGGCCAGCTTTGTGCGGCGAAGTTCGCCGATCGTTACCAGGCAACGAAAAAAATCATCGACGATTCCTTTGTAGCGCTCTCTGGCCATTGAGTGGGCCTTCTTGTCGTAGTTAATATTCGCTGCCCAAACTAACTCAGGACATGCCCAAATGAAGAAAATAAACTAAAAAATATTTGCATTTTCGACTGACAAATTTAATTTCCGGCATGCCTTGGGTTAGTTTTGTTTCGTTGCGCCCCCGAAGCGAGCGGAGGCTCATGCGTGAAGTGGAATATTAAATATACTTAAATTGTAAACAAACACTGTTATTCCCCATAAGGAAATGTGCAACTTTTGGAAACACTGTGCCAGGCCTCCCGTGTCGGTTACTAAAATTTCATTATTTTCACGTTACAATTTCAATATTTTCACGTTACACCTGGGAAAGTCGTAGTGGAAGTTTGCACTTCTAGGGCAATTAAGGCTCAAAACGCGGATATTTTTCGGCTCAAATGTGGCGAATCCTCCGATTTTTTTGGCTTAAGCTACTTTATAGGACAGCCCTTTTCTAGCGAAAAAAAAAGAAAATCTGCAAAATCGACACAACCTATATATCACCAGACCCTTAATTTGATGATATCTTTGAAGATTTTTAACTTATCTTATATTTTTCTTGCATTTGGTGAATATTATACGCGGTTAACTATTTTTTTATATATTTCGGATAAGTGTCTTAACTGAACTCTTTATATTAAAGTTTTTATTACAAAACAATTCCGAACGTTCTATAAAGAGCGTTTTGGAACGTACTTGCTTCAATATTGCCTAACTTTTAATACAAAAATTGAACGCTAGAGAATTTATATGAATTAGCTACGATAAACCGTTTTTTCCAAATTAAGCGACGTCATCGATGACGTAAATACAAAACCTTCGCGAAACGAACTCTACTTATTACTACAACATAATTATGTAATACATACAACAAATATCATAGAATACTATCCTTATTATAACAATGAGATATTATTATATGACATATTTTGTACTATAAGACTGTAATATAAAAAAAAACTGTAATTAATTTTAACGTCTTAAACTAATCAATATTATCAATAATAACATGGTAAGAATAACCTCGTGCGCCTATGGGAAGGCAAGATTTTTTACGTGCTAGTCCTCTACCCCCTTCAGTCGTCGTTAAGGTTCACTCGCTTGGCGCACTATATTGTATGCGGCGCGGCGCGCGGCGTCATGGACTAGAAAATAATTGCGCTATACTTGTAGGATTTGTAGGGTTATTTGATGACAGAAAGAAGAAGAGAGTGTGGTCAAAGCAGCATAAGCTTCGTTACGCAGCAGTTTGTTGGAATGTTATTGACTCTTCACCTTCCACAAGCAAGGCTTTAATTTGTAAAGAGCAATGAAACTTTTCCAAAATTCTTTATTTTCAGCGAACACCATATTGCATCTAGCACGCACAGACAAGTTCGTCATGACTACTGATATGCAGATTTGCTCGGCTCGCGTCTATGATCGTCGTCTTCAACGACGGGCGGCGAGGAGAACATAACTGAGGAGCACGCGGATACACATATGCGGATTCGTCCGCCGGACATGCTCGCCGAACAAATCCGCCGAACAAAATCGCATGTGAATAGGCCGCTTTAGATTCGGTCACTGATAATGAAGATATGTCTGAAATACAAAACATTCGACACAGATGTTAAACAGAGTTTTAACCTTAAAAAAGAAACTTCAAGATGCCATAGGTTCTGTTACTACTAAAAGTAAACCTAATTGGCAAAAATTAGAAAAACCAAAAGGGCGCCTTAAGAAGCTTAATGTAGTTTAAAAAGAAATGTCACTATATGAAAATTTAGGACTAAAATGCCTCTATTTGCAACAGTGTTACGAATATTGACAGTACCACATACGAATATAGCAGCAGAAAGAACCTTTTCTTACTAGTAAACCTACATCACACTTAAAAGACTCGACTCTAGACGCGTTGGTGTTTCTAAGGGCATTTTTTATTTTTACCAAGCAAAACGCAGATGTTTAAACATTATTATAATTGCACATTTGAACAAAACTTTCTACACTGTTTCTAATTACTAGTTTTATGTTTCATAACCATATTGATATTTTACTTCTTAAATATAATTTTTATTTTTGTGTTTTTTAATAAAAACGTTCTTCTGTTTGCTGTATTTCTGTGTGTTTATCACTTTTATTGTTAGTGTTAGATTTTAAAAAAAATATTGGGGTTAATACCGGGGTCCCAAGTTCTAGTTTTTCATTCCAAGAACTCAAAGCGGGATCCCGATCCCGAAAATTGGAAATCCTACCTCTGAATATCCCACGTTTATGTCATTCAGCTTATTCAGAAATTCAGAGTCACCGGGTCGCCGCGCGCCGGTAGCAAATCTAAAATGTAGTGGTTGCAGGTTCCTAGACAAGGCTACTTAAGTTGAAGTTCTAGGATATTTTGCGGCAGAACCATGTACTTTAGTAAGACAGGTTTCTGCTAGTACTCACGTATCTGTCGGAGCAATATACAAGGTAACTGGCTCCACAAATTACAACCTTAAAAGATTCAAATTCTACAGGCATTAAATGAAGATAATCCAAATCGTAAGCTGCAATTTTGTGAAGAAATTGCCCAGTTTATTGACAGAATCCCAAATCTGCCTCGAAATATCTGTTTTACAGACGAATCTACATTCTGCCTTAATTGAACTATTAACAAACACAACTGCCGCTATTGGAGCGATGAGAACCCTCACATTTTGAGAGAGGGTCATACGAAGTACCCAGAAAATGTTAATGTTTGAGAGGGAATTCTCGTCAAGGCGGTAATAAGTTCTCTGTTTTTAAATGGGAATATGACGCGAGAGATGTATTTGAACACGTTGGAAGAAACAATTGATCAACTTATTACAGAAGAAGTGAAAAATTAGAGGGACGAGTTCGGT
>MU182435.1:292244-308188 GCA_016904865.1 Pissodes strobi | reverse complement strand
CATTTCAAATTGTGAGTCAAGAATTTGAACAGTTTTTGTATTATTGTTTAGAAGTAAACGGTGAACACTTTAAGCAATTTATTAGTTAAGTTTTAATAAACTATTCGTTGTCATTTATCCATTTTTACTATTAATTGTTACACAAACAATGTAAGCTTCATTTATCGCACTTATTTTTTTCCTTTCTGCTAATAATTATAATATACATAAACGTAGCGGAACCATTTTTATACAAATTCAGTGAAATTATAAGGTACCGGATGAAAAGCCCACTTAACATAACAAGTAATTATTTTTTTAAGTCCTGAATTTAAACATTAAAATGGTTGTTATTCTGCGACAGTGAGATCCAATTTAAAAAATAGTACTTCAAAATGCACAGAATTAAAAGTACTTTAAAATGATGATATTAAAGTTGTCTAAAAGCAAAAGTCAGACAATTCCAATACGATTCGTGATGTGTGATATCTTCTTCATTATATTTGGCATCATATTTCATGATCAGCCCCTGTATAACTAACAAAAATAATACATAAATAATCATGTGGAACTTTTTCATAATATAAAAAACTTTTTTTCCTCGTTTCCATTTTGAAGGGATAAACTGTTTCCATGACATACGTGCCCTTCCCATCCCATCAATGATTCATCAAGAAATATGTTTTTAGAGGATTGTATACACTCAAAAACTTTTCTTGTAGGCGGTCACTAATAATTGGTTTTATTTTATACAATTTCCGTATTTGAGGTTCTTTGTCGATAGAATTTTTTTAAGTAAAGTGCAAAAACTTATTAATTGGACAAAATCTAGTTTCACCCATTATAGGGCCTAAAAATGGAGTTTCGATACGTTCAGGCTTATACACGTCAAATGACGGTTTGTAGCATGTTAGAATTGTCATTTTCCACTTGTAAACTCGAAATTTTGGCTTTAAATTATCTCGATTGTGAACAATGTACATATTAGCATGTCTAAAAGTTGATACATATCTAGCAACTACGGTATTATAATTTTACTGCATTTTTGACCTATTTGTTTCCACATCAATCAAGTATATCAAGCTTACATCAAAAAAGCTTTCAAATATGAATATTTATTGGAACTTGTGCTCGATCTGGGTCAATATATGGAACATACGGACGAGTAATTCCATTTTCCGTGCATGCAAGGAACTGCAATCGATTGGTTCAAATTTTGAAGATTTATCTCATTCGCATCATCTCCAGATAGACTAGACACACTTGCGTCACCAGATGGATCGTCGTACTTGCTATCTCCTAACTCGTCCTGACTACTTTTATCACTATCAATTATCACGTTCATCGGATTGGTCGGAAAGAGATTCCGGTTTTCCTTTTGCCATTTTGAAACACATCTAAACGCCGTCGTTTGCCGTATATTAATAAATACTAAATAACAGATTATTTCTGAGTCATGCGGGCGGTAGGCGGTAAAAATAGTAGGGAATCATATGGCTATCGTAGGTGTACATATTCGGTATGTCAATAGAGGGGAGCAACAGAAATTATTGTGCGAATTGACTTATAATATTTATAAATAAGTACTGTTTGGTATGCGGATAATTCCCTTATTATCAGTTAAGAGGAAAACTTATCCAAATATGTGTTACCGGTACAAATTGATTTAAGAAATTGAACTTTAAAATTGTGTTATCTTTTATTGAAGACGGTAGGTTTACTTGGATTAAACAGGAACTGTATGTATGGACTGACGTGACATGGTAATTACTTATCGTCAAAAGATATATTCATCTCAACCATTTAAATAAATCTACAATAAGATAGTATGCCTCAAATTTCTCAACACATCCCTTTCCTAAGCTTCCAGCTTTTGATTATAATGAAGTCAGTTTGTTAGTACTAATATTCTGTATATCTCAAATTTTAAATGATAGAAAAACTACCTTCTTAAATTTTCGCTTCAATTAATTTGTAGCTTTAAGGTAGGAAGTGACATTCAGCAGTTGCTGAGAGACGGCGCCGGCCGGCATCGCGATCTTGCCTGGATGCGTCCGATCATTTGTTAAAATCTAGTTTAATTGAATGGAATCTAATTATTCCAAATCATGAAAAATTAGGAAAATGAATTGTTATAATAATAGTCTCAATTGCAAAATGATCGAACGGGCTGCTTATTGCCTAGCATTATTCGAAACAAAATTCAGCATAAAACATCCGTTTCATTTTTAAAAGCTATTCTATAAATTAATTTCTTAACTGCTTTAAAATATTCCCTGCCATGGGCCAAATAATTAAACAGGTATTCAACTCGAATCGAATTTCATTTAAATCATTTTTACAAGCTAAATTAAATTTAATTTCACCTCCCTCTTAATCCTTTTGACGGTTCCCCATTCAGCTAATAAGCAAGAAACGCTTTATTTAACTTGTTATGAAGTCGATTTGGTTATTAAAATTATAAATCTTATTTTACCGCTTTAATTTCTCGGGATCCCACCTAATGAGTTCGGAAAACTAATTAATTTTTTTATGCGTCCTATGCCATGCCCGGCCATGTCTAGCGAAAATTTCAGAAAACTTTTTAAATGGTTTGGCTTCTAATTAACTATTGATATTTTCGATGATATTCTTATAGGAGACAACAATAGGACAATTGGTTTAGAATATCTCAAATATTCTGACTAAGGATTAACAATGGGCTAACCCAAACTAACCAAAACGATAATTTTTCAGCAGATATGCCTTTAAAATATTCTAATGTTCTGAGTGTTTGCTTTGGTTCGTATAGGGCCATTCAACAAGGACTGAACAGGGCCATATTTGTGGCTTTCCTGATATTTTTTTAAAATGTGAAGTAACCATCTTGTGTATTCTTCCCGAAATGACACTTCAGAAAATGAACAACAAAAGAGATACGGCCTAAAATTAACCTTTTCTTACAGGGACACCTTTACTGGTTCGTGTCTAAATGCGTCTCATTTTTACGTTTCAATAAAAAGGATTTTCCTTGATTTTGAATTAATGTGATTCATGAGATTTTTTTAAAATGAAATATTCCCTGGAAGAAACATTTCAGATCATAAAACTGTTTTACATGAGTAGTGCGAATGAATGCAAGAGAGGCCCGTCGGAGATATTTTGCCGAATACAATAATAGCAGTATTTCATTGAATTTTAAATTTATTCGATAAAACTAAGATTTTACATAATAAGAAGCGCTTTGCGGCAAGAACTAAGATGCGGCATGGTTCAGTGCTAAATTATTTTAGAATCAATCCAAGAAATTCAATTGCACATGTCTGCCGAGATATCCACTATGTTCCAAGAAGAATAAGAAATTAGGATCTATTTTATTTCATTTAAAAGTTAGATTTATTTTAAAAAAAATGTGAAACGATAACATAATGTCCATTTTTAGTCTCACGACAACCGGAGAAGATATGAAGCCATATCAAGGAAGCGCGTCGGTTCATACTTAGTGTGGTATTATTAATAATAAGATCATTGGGCCTATTTTTTCAATGCCGCACATAGGTCCCAACTGGCTAGAATCTGGTCTAAATAGAAAAATTATAACAAGGGATTCTAATAATTTTTATTTACGTGTCAGGTGGAAGCTAACTCATAACAATAGGAAAATCCCATAATAATTGCTTGTTAGCAGTGTTAGCACCTAAATTATAGTTGTCGTTTAGCGTTTTTCGAATGTGGTGGTATCCCGATAATTTTACATTCTGCGTTTGCTGTAATATAAAGTGCATTAATTTGGACTCGAGTTGATTGATCGAAATTTGGCGTCATGGAACCAACTCTATCAGGTATGTTCTTTTGTTTTCATGTGTTTCAAAACTTTAGGTTTAAATGCGATAGAATTAAAAAAAAAAAACGAAATTATTAATGCAAGAAATACATTTTCTTGAATAATTTAGTAATTTACCGAGTTGAAAGGTAGTATATACCACTCTATGCCGTGCAAATTGAGTATGGAGATTAACAGATTAACTTATTATCCTTTAAATACCGTATAATCCAGCTGCCATCAGTAACTACATATTCAAAAATAGTAAAGCAAAAATAGATAAAAAGTATGGGCAATTATTGTTTTGAATTATTTATATTTTTAGCGCAATAGTATTTTTTACACATGCGCAAAAAAATTTATATTCTAAATTTTAGAGAACTTAGTTTAATCTCGAAGAAAAAGTCAAGATTTTTAGAAACAAATTAAGTAGTAGAGTAGTTGCTGATTGACTACACGTTGCATGACTTTGGAGATTATTGGAAACAAGGCAATTGGGCGATAGTTTGAGGGCGTGGTTTTCTTGCCTTTTTTTTGGAACAAGTTGCACTCGAGTGACTTTCGATGCTACGCATGTAAGTCTACATGCTACTGGCTAACTAGATGCGTGTAAGGTTGTCAAATTGTTAAAGAAGCCACCCTTGGTACTTCTACCAGGGCATCAAAATTTAGGAAAAGTTTTGAGGTTACACTTAAAACTCCTTTATCCATTAAAGATGCCCTTTTTGGTATTAATTGAGTCTAAGCTACGGTTAATAAGTTGGAAGAAAACTCAAACTTTATCCTCCTTATAAGAAGTTTGTGTTATTTTCCTCCGAATTCCATAAAAATTACTGAGTAGCGCTGAAGTCGAACTGCAGTAATTATTAGATCATACAAAGCAGCGTATAATCCAAACCCAAAACTAACCCAAGAAGACGATATTAACACCTTGACTGATAAATTTAAAGCTTTTTTTGCACATGGAGATGTAATTGAAGCTCCAATGTACTCCGTGAGTACAAACAAGCATTTCAAGAACAAAACATATCTGATGCCAGCATATTTTTTACATCGGTCGTTCCTTTCCAATTTTTAGACAGATTGGTAAAGACATAGTTCTTTGGAAGAATCCTAGGACACCATCTTCACGATTTTGTCGATCACTTCGAATGCAGTTTGTACAAGAAACAACTTAATCGACCAAAGCTGAAGTTAAAAATCAGAAAACTTTTGTCTTTTGAAAGAACCTTTATAGAAAAAAGTGTTTAAATATCGTATATTATGAACCTAACAATGATCGATGGGAAAATATGCAGTGCCATCACTGGAAGTCATCGCAGCATTGTTATTTATGTGGAGCAGATTAGAAATATTATAATGACATAAATGTAATTTTTAGGCCCGTTTCAAAAGAAAATCTGAAATTTGGACTATCCACTCTACATGCATGGTTCAGATTATTGGAAGGGAGCACGAATTGTTTGAAAAAAAAAGTAGCTGAGAGAAAAATATACGTCCCGTAAATTTCTCTTGGCAATTGGAACTAATAGCGGACAAACCGAAGCTTGGCTTTGGAAGCTCCAATAATGGCAAAACTGCTCGGCGCTTTTTTTAAAATTCTCAAGTTTCGGCGAACATAAGTGAAATTGACGAGCCATTACTTAAACTTATTAGAATTGTTTTGTTAATAATGTTAATATTAAATATGTTTCTTTCAAATGTGTTTTAAAAATAGTAATAAATTCTAGAATTGGACAGAATATCGACCTTCTGCATGTGTTTTGGCATTTCAGGGATTTTTTATTTTTTAATTTAAATCGCAATTCTCATATCAATTAAATTAGTTCCCTTTTTACTAAAAATGAGTACGAAATCATTTTTAATAAAACGTATTGAAAATCATCATGGTGTCTAGCAAAAATCTAAAAGCAAATTTTCTGCTAATTCCTGGTTTTTCCTGGTCGGCTTTTATATTTTGCCGGTAGGGTTTCTTTGAATTTACTACACTTTCGGGGTTAAATTTTGAAACATTTATTTTAGTAGGCATAGGACAAGAACGTGAGTAAACAAAAAAAAATAAAAAGTTACTTTAATTTTAAATTTCTTGACCGACAGCTGCCAAAATTTTTGGATTGTTCAAGATTTTTTTTTTGTTTTTCCTCCAATTCTTCCGTTTGCTTCTGAAGCTTCCATTTTTCTACTTTCCCCAAATCAGTTTGCAACTCTTTTGATTTGCTTTCGTTTTGTGCTGTTATATCTTGAGTAGGCATTCCTCAGGGAGAGTAGCACTGATTTTGTAATGTCTATATCTTGCACTCCACCAATTTTTTTGTAGCGCATCCTACACTAATCTTTTGCCTGTAGTGAGTTCTTTTAAACTTTCAACTAAAGTATCTTTATTGACAGAAAATACAGTTGCGTTTCCGTAAGAAATTGTTAGAAGCCTTTTTTAAACTACCATTTTGGATGCTGCCCCCATCCAAAAGTCGTCTACTCTTTCACATCTGAGGTAATTTTTAATTTTAATTAATATGTACCGATCAGTAAGAATGTCTCTAAATGCTCTATCTGCTTCTTGCGTTGTGGTGGCCTAGCATCTGTTTGCATTTAGCAAAATTTCAAATGATTTAGATATCAGTTGCGCAGATTTCCTTGGGTCGCTGCCAGTTTTACTGTAGTTAAGGTAACTTATTGCTTCAGATAACTTGTATGCTAATGCACCATTTTTTCAAAAGTTTGGAAACTGTATACATCAAACAGTTTCGATAATCCTAGCGAAAGATCTATTATATTTCCCTATCCTGCCCTTCAGCGGATTTTTTGGATGGCTTCTCTAGTCAGTATCTTGGACTATTTTAAGATTACAGAATAATCCATTATCTATTTAAAAAACATCTATTTTAAAAATAGGAATGCTATGGAAAATTTCTTCTGTAGCAAAATTAGTATATTGTGTAACTAGGAGGAAAAGCAAAACATTCCTGGACGACTGCGGTAGTTGCTGGACGAGGCGCAGCCGAGGCCAGCAACACAGGAGTCCAGGAATGTGCTTTTCCTACGAGTTGCACATACTGTTTTTTATCCGATCGAAATTAATTAGAATACGTACTTATATAAATAGAGCCAAATATTACTGTAAATAAAAACAGTGTTTTAAATTTATTCTCAACATAATATCAAGTTTTGAATCGAGCGAGCTTGAAGTTTATTGCGTAGCTACGGAAACTACAGCTAAATGTTACTTTTGATAGACGTCAGATCTGACAAACAAGGCGTTTGATATTGACAGAAATGTTACATTCCCGGCCTAGGACGGGAATGTTATATTCCCGGACTGTTATTTTCTATTCTTGTACAGTTATTGCATGTTGCCAAGCAACGAATACATTATACTGGAATCATGACTTTTGCGGTGAGAAATCACATCGGAAAGGTGTCGTTTTTCGTCCGATCGGATAAAATACCTATTTATTTTATTTAAAATAGATAATATGTCTTTATACAAAAATTACATTAGAGGCCAATTTCAATCGGAGTCGGAGAATGCAGTCAGAAGTATTTAGCATTGTGTGCTCAGTCAAGATGCCTGGGTTAAACTTGATTTTCCCGTCGAATTCCCGTCTATATGAAATTCCCGTCTTTTTTCTAGGTTTGGCCTTGCCGATTTATTTTCTTCTTCTTTCTAAGAATAGGACAAAGGTCATGAGCGCTTTCAGAAAAACGATTTTTTATAAATATTCTAGCGGCAGCAACCAACAGAGCACCCCCCCCCCTTGTCGGTGCGCGATGCCGTAATAATTGAAGTATACCGATGCATGTCGTCGAGATATCAGGCAAATATTCCATCGAGCCGATAGCAGTGTGGTAAACGTGCAGGTGCTTATGAAATCGAACAGTTGGTTCGATTCCAAGCGACGACAACCTTTTTATTTTTCTTAAGATTATGTGGTGTTTTTTTTTTTAATTTAGTTCAAAACAATTCTCAAAACAAGGGAATTAGGATCTGGTTAAGTAAATATTAACTTTATGTTGTATCCCTTTTGTTTCAAATCAAATCATTTTCTTAAGTATTCTTTCATATTCTACCAACAGAAATACACCAGATGTCTATTTCACATTGTATTTAAAATATCAAGAAAGCTACAAATATGGGCCTGCCCAGTCCTCGTTGGATGGCCCTGTACAGGTTTACTTATTCTATAGCACTTAATTTATTAAGTGCTATAGGAGACCCAGCTGGCCACTCTATTGTACCTCTACTGCCAATCAATTTTCCATAAAAGACAGCATGCAGCAGATATTTCCGAACATTATGAGCATAATGCAATGAGGACCATCCTGCTGAAACCATATTTCAACATTTGGTGCTTGATTATAACCTAAACATTTTTTAAGTATAAAGGATTGCCGCAATACCGGCTTTAAAATTCTCTAAAATGTGTCGGCACAAAACCCACTTCATTTCGGGATAATTACCCGTTACAGCTAGCATGTCTGTCACGAAGACAACAGAGGGGAGAGGGGTAAATGGTGCCCTTTTAGAAGCGGCCTAGAGACCCAGTGCCTTTACCTACTTATTTGCCGACAAACTGAACCTTGTAATTTTCCCACATAATAACAGCCATAAAGTGGTTTACCTAGAAACTTAAAACTAATTTTAAATGTCAGGCTCAGCGTGACGAATAATTAAATATAGGATTGAAATAGTTCTGTTTTGGTACTGACTTAGTGACCGCATTGCAGTTCAGAAAATTAAGCTTTTTAGGATATTGAATTATTGAAAATATGTTAAAATAATTCATACTAGTATGCAAAGTGTGTTCAATATGTTCTTAAAAGTTTAAGTTTCATTTAATTTAAATATTACAAAGTGTATAAATGCGTTTTCGATAATGCGGTGCGCACCTAAACGGAACCATTCCATCATGTAGATATTACAACCGCCTACATTTATTTCTCCGACCTGACGGCATCTCAAATCTAATTAGCGTGACGGCGAACAGTGTTGCCGTTTCAATAAAACTACCCACCCATAGCAATAATAATACGAAACTACGTATTCGCCTGTATCTGGAATAAAATCACCAAAGTTACAAATCGTACATAAAATGGGCACAAAAAGTAAGTACAGTTTTATGTAAAAATCCAAGTTTTATAAAATTTTGACCCAGAAATTTTAATTAAGTTTCAATTTTTTTTTTCATGCAAGAGAGCTTCCTTCGGTCATCATCTTCTTCTTTCTAATGAGTTCTTTATCTCTTTCGAGAGAAATTGGCGATTTAAAGATATTCAGACCTTAATCAGGAAGCTGTGAAGATAGATAATTTATATAAATTACTCACTAATTGCAACCGAAAGTTGAAAATGTATAAAAAAGCAAAGAATCAAAGTTTTATTATTTATATAATCCGCCAAACATATTTAGGCTACTCTGTTAAACCGGTAGGTAAACTTTTGGCTAAATTTCATTTCAATAGTTAAACCGTTTATCTATTGCATGTTATCATAAAATTTGACTGGAAGTACAAAGTTGCAGCTTTGATGGCCAACGTAGCTTTTAAAACATTTCGATATTTTGTATATTGGCAGGTTGTTTCATACCAATTGAATACAAATAATTTTTTGGATATTGGTAATGAGAACGAGAGAATATTGAATTTTATACAACATAAGAGAACGCCATGCATGCAACCTGACTGAGAAAATGCTAAAATCATTTAGATGAAATGAGTTATGATGTCTTGGTCTTTATATAAAGTTTTCATGGAAATGAGTAAATAGTTTATTTGAATATGCTATCAAATGGAATAAAATTTTTTATTAGTAACAGCTTTTTAGAAACTACAGCAAAATCGATGTAGTGGTTTTTTTTTACGAAAGCCTACAGGATTCA
Organism: Pissodes strobi; assembly: GCA_016904865.1. Lineage (NCBI taxonomy): Eukaryota > Metazoa > Arthropoda > Insecta > Coleoptera > Curculionidae > Pissodes > Pissodes strobi. Next base: position 298,532 of record MU182435.1, on the reverse strand, counting down.
AGATTCTAAATTTAATTATTTTTATCAAATCTAGCTCATATGACAAATAAAATAAGTTTTGTACTTTATGCAGTCCAATATAAATTCAGTGACACAAACGAATCTGAAGCTTTTCCTTCAAAAATCATTAAATTTCTCCAGTAAGCAGCTCTTATCGATACCAATATTTTAAGGTAATGAACGTTTTTTATTCTAAAAAGCCAAAAACGATCTCACCGTTTTCTTATCTCTTCTGAAAGTAAAACTGACGTCAAATTTGAACAAAGGGAAATTTTAAATATCTTCACAAACTCGGGACTCCCTGTAGATTACAAAGCTACAGTCAGAGCTTTGATGACTTCCAAAGTTTTTAAGCAGTGCCAGTGGGTCGATAAATGTTTTGTTTTTCAAGTGAAAAAGTTTCTCAGGGATCAAAGTTTACTCGAAAGAGCTCTTCTTCTAATTGATCATCCTTTTAGTCATTGCAGCGAACAGGAACTGATTAGTGATGATGGCAAAATTTTTACCTCCGAAAACGACAGCACTAATTCAGCCAATGAACCAAAATGCAATTCGCTTGACAAAACTTTTTTACGGAAAAACACTGTTGGCTGAAATTTTTAGCAATGAAGAAAAAAATGTCCTAAAGTGCCTCAAAAGCTTCAACCTAAAACATTCTGTATGCCAGTCTCATGCTGTTTGGGAAAAGTACTTCATTAGAAAAATGCTCGAGACAATTATGAAACAAGCAATGAAAATGATTTAGAAGATGATCCTGAAGATTTAATCCATTTAAGGGTTATGCAACAGCAGTTACTGCGTCCAATAGCAGAATAAATCGATTTGGTTTCTGCAATGCTTCATAGCATTGGGAATGTTGACATACTTGCTAGTGACGCTATTGATTGGATTAATTTGATTTGAAATTCGTTGAGCAAGAGGATGGACAAAATTTAAATGAAGGTGGTGAAAATAATGTGGAAGAAAGTGAAGAAAATATTGATCAGTTATTTTTAATACATATATGATTTCGTTATAGGACCTATGTATTTAGTATACTGTACTCTATAGGATCTTTTTTTCATTTGTCTTGTTTTTATTAATAAATATACTGCTTAATGTACTTCAAAAAAGCATGTTATTTATTTTTATTTAATTTTAAAAATGGACTTTAAAATGTCTTGATATCCGGACTGGTCTGGTTTTAATTGATCAGAATTATCGCGCCACCACTGTACCGCAAAATATAGGCTCTTAGGAAGATTGTTAAATTTAAAATGACAAAGCTGAATTTTTTCGGTAACAGTTGGTTATATAATTCGTAGTGAAAATTTCCTGGCTGACCCCCCAAATATGTTTGTCATAAATTCCATTTATTCCTTTAATGGGACGATACACTATGTTTCAAACTGATGGTGATTTTGTTGAAATCTCAAACACTATAAGAGATCGAAGAATGATTAAATGGAAATTGGGACAGTTATAGACAATTCTCTTGCTAATGCTTCCGAAGCAATTTTTTGCTACTGATTTTTAAGACAATTTAAAAAATTTGTAGAAAACCTATGAGTACCTATTCCCTTCTTTCTTTGCACGATTTTTTAAATTGATAAATATTTCTAGTCGGAATATAGTTAGAATATTTCGAATTTCTGGAACCATCATTAACTTGTTTTTTTTTTATGAACACCATATTGAATTTCACCTGCTTTAGAAAGAACAATTCGCAGCTGGTCAACGATATAGGTAGGTATCATTCGTAGCATAAAAATAGTTTAGCAATAAAAAAAAAACAAAAAATACGATTTTCTAATAAACTTTGTACCAACATCTCAGAATAAAACACTAAAAAATATTTTTAGTTAATTGAAACATAATATTTTTTATGACTAGATTAATGTTTTTTTCTATGTGTTTCATGACTGAAAAGCTAAAAATGCTCCTGCTAACATATATAACATGGAAATTTTAAAAATTGCCGTAATTAACGTACATACATTTTTATTTTTAGAACTTATTATAATTTGAAAACGAATCACTCTCGAATCAAAGTTAAGTTAAATACTCGGTTAAATATGAAAGCAACGAACTCAGTAGTATGCGCTGCTTTCTCATCAAATTATTTTGTAATTGTTTGTAATACTTTATCGCTTATGCACGATTACAAGACAAGACAAGATTTGTAACTATCTTTAAAACACTATCTCGTCTTCTCTTGCAGTCGACCCTCAGAAATGTCTTGGTCTTGCACGTAAAACCAAGGCGAGAGTCTCTGAAGCATTGCACACATCCTAGAGTTCTATTATATTCATTCAAAAATCGATAATTTCGTATATTAGCTGAAATGGATGTCAACAGTTTAGAAGAGCAAATCGAACAGCTTCCTATACCATGTCAGTTTAGGATAACAAACCGTACGTAAAATTAACTTACCTATATGGAGTTTTTATAGGCATAAAGCATAAGATACAAACTTCGTCTATTTTACCCGAGGCTTTACTTAAATATTCTGTCAACTTTCAATACATTGTACACATTACTCATCCCTAAAATAGTTTAAAACTCATATCCCGTGTCCCTAATAAAAGTTTCCATTGTGCCATTCAAGTAAATTGATAAATTCTGCATATTAAAGGCAATAAATTTTCATACATTACTCTCTAAGCTCTATATAAGCAATATTGCATTACAATCACTGTTGCAATAAGGGCCGCACAATTTATTCGGGTAGGGTGAGGGTCGAAACGGTTAGAACGAACTGCAACAGTGCCGTAATGAAGAAAATGTTGTTACACTTTCAGTTCTGGTTTAATATTAAAAGATAACTACTATAATACTATAAATATTAGCTTTGGTCTGCGAAAGGTCCCTCTACATTTAAATGAACTAAATTAAACTTTTTACCGTTTTCCAAAGTTTTCAACGAATCAAGCTTTAATAATGGCAAGTAATGAAAATTATCGCAGAAAGTTATTTTGTTTCTATGATTATCTTCGCAATATTGTGCGAATAAAGTTTTAGTTCCTTAATTTCCTCTTTCAAACCAGGTTTAGCTTGAGTTGTATGAAGCATAGCTATTAAAATGGTGTGCATTGGTAATGTTTACAATTTGGTACCTTCTTACAATTTTGTAGGGATATTTAAAGATTTGAACATCAGTAGCCGAATGATCAACCAAACGTTTATTGGAACTAAATAGGGGGAGCCAAGATTGAAAATCAGCTATTGTATGAAGTGAGCATTTTGCAATTTAATACTAAGAATGGATAACCATAAGGCTTTTCAAAGATGGTGCTATCGAGGAAGGTTAAAAGTATCATGGACTGAGATATTATCCTACGTAGAACTATAACAGATGTCAAAACAAAAATAAATAATAGCAACTCTCAAAAGAACGGAACTCTGATACTTTTAGTCATGTAATGAGAAGACCAAAATATAATGGAAGGGAATATCAAAAGTAATGGTTGTAAGAGAACGAGAACATCTTGGCTTAAACGTTTGAGAGATTGGTCTGAAATGACTTCAAAACAGCTGTAAACAAGATCTGACTCTTCGACTAAATCCAACCCCTGTCAAGAGCAGCAACCACACGAGGGAGGAGTAGACTAGAATAAGATTTACAGAATTTAATAAAGCAGCGGAAGAATTGAAATTTTTTTCAAAATTCGCAATCTGTTGTATATCTCCCTGATATGATAATTCGTATATATTCTAGGTTTTTAACTGAAAGATAATTCCGCAAAAGCCTTGCTTTAAAAAAATATACCTACTTCAAATAATTACAAGTTAAAACTTAAAACTGAGAGCATTTCTGAAGAAGATCAGACTAAACTATTTTTAAAAGAATAGTTTCTGAAATTTTAAGTCCAATGATGTCCTAGCAGACAACATATTCAAATAAAGAGTTGAAAACCAGTTAAAAAAAGATATATGATTCAAAACCATACTATTTTTTTTAAGAGATACATAACCAATTATTTAAATTCATTGTCATAACCAACTCCGATTACCAGTTCTGGAAGTGTTAAATCCGCCAGCACTGCGCGACACTGTATTGGAACAGTATTTAACAACAATACTAGTCATAAGTCTGTTTAAACGTTTTGTCTAGCATTTGTGTAGATCGCAATCCCAGATAAACATTGTATATTTTAATATAAGTGATTTGTTGTTTAGTTGCTTACCGGCTTCTCACGGTATTTCGCGTAATGATGGCATAATAAGAGATGACCAAATATATTACTTATTTTCTAATTACTTTGTTACGTTGTATGTAATTTTTTTTTATATGTAATAATAATTGGTGTGTCATTATAGTGAAATGACAACTAGATAATAATATCTACTTGAATATCTACAATGTGTAACAAAAATATGGGACACTCAAAATGCCTCAGGTATCACTCATCTGAATTTAGTCAAATCTTGTAGTTATAAAATTCAATGATTGCCAAATTTACAGTTTATCTATAATCGGTAGAAACTCTCTTTTAATGAAGCAACCTATATTTTATTAGATTTTTAATTCTACCTAAAATTCCCCATAGTTTTTATTAAGAGCACTTTTTCAAAAGTTAATAGTTTTTGAGAAAATCATCATCTAATATTGATATTTAAATCTTTACAACTTTGCTGAAAGGTAAATGAATGATTAAAATGTTATCCGTTTACTTTAAAACATTAAGAAGGATGCCAATTTTCTCAATCCTTCTACATTCTCATTCTATCCTTAGCTTTAAATCATATAGGTCATTTGGCTTAGTTTTGAAAACCATATTTTTGAGGTGGCCCCACAAGAAGTAATCGTATTTTCCATAAAAGGCAGCATCCAGCAGTTATTTCCGGACATTATGAGCGTAATGCGGTGAGGCACCATCCTGCGGTCTACGGATACGTGTGAAATGTTGTTTTCTCTTCCTAACATTCTGGCAGAAAAGTGAGGATTTTCTTCTAAATTAAGTAAAACATTCAGAGCCTTATTACCATTTTTCGGTCGGCCAAAGCATCTTTTAAGTTTCCAGTTTCAGATTTTTTTTCAGAACTTTACTTACAGTAGATCTAATTAATGGATTTCTATCAGGATATTTGTCATTCAAAATATTACAAACATCTTGTTGCGTTCCTATTCTGTCCCCATAATTCAGTATCATTAAAATTTAATTTCTTAAGCTTCATGTACGCTTTCATGCGCAGGTATTTTAATAAGTAGTATATTGGAGGTAGTGTATTAAAATGTGGATATAAGACCATGATTTTCTCAAACACTGTGAACTTTTGAAAAACGTGCCCTTAACAAAAAGTATTGGGAATTTTAAGTTCGAAAATCTAATAAAATATAAGGTTCTTCATATAAAAAAATATTTTCTATCGATTACAGATAAACGGCAAGCTTGACAATAATGAGGAACTTACCACTAAATCAGGCATAACTTGAGACCTAAGTGTACAAAATGTCATTAAATTTACGTAAGCGGTACCTGACATTTTCCAGTGTTTCATATTTTGGGTACACACTGTAAAATAGATCCGATAATAGATCGGTGAGGTTTGCGTTTGAAATTTTAAAGGATGATTTTTAGTGTTTTGCTTGCCAACGTACCTTCAAATTACATACTGGGTTGAGTAAATATTCTATTAGGATTTGTAAATAAGTACCTGCTCTTTTATTACCTAAATACTAAATTCTGCAGCTTTTTCCTGTAATTTTTTATTTTTGACTTGATGATCCTTATGCTCATTTTAATATGCCTAGAATGCGCAGTATTCTTGGATAGATGCAATTCCCATATCTAATTTTAACCCTTCAACGATCGACGTAGTTTCTTGTACACTTTCTTGAAAGTGACATTTTACGGGAAGATAATTAACTTCAGCCTAATGGGACTTTTAAAAAATTCCCCTTACCTAAATTAGACTTAAATTAAATCCGTGTTCCTGCATTTCTCCAAATCTCCCTAAATATTTGCCCAAAACAATACAAGTTACAGGCAAATATTTTAAAAGGCCGATTTAATTTTTGAAGACTTGATTTAAAATGTGAAAAACTAAATTAATATTTTTAGTATACCGGCAGTAGCGTACGTTTGGGTATTTAATTTAAAATACCTGTTTTACCTAAGTACTTTTATTTATTCACTTATTTATGTATATTCAAAAACAGTTAGTATTACTGTAACATTTTATCACATATAATATTTATATAATAAGGTATAAGAATTGCGATTTTGTGTAAACAGTTATGTAGAGAACTATTGTATATCATTTTCGTCGTCAGAAAAATCCGTCGAATCTTCGTCATGTTCCAAG
>MU182435.1:268036-291844 GCA_016904865.1 Pissodes strobi | reverse complement strand
TATAGTTGGTCACAAATTCGGTAAATTTGGTCGTTTCCAAAACCAGTATAATACCAATGGGAAACCCTGTACTGCTTAACGAGTATATAGAAAACATATCAAACAATATCTAAAGATCTAAAAAAAAAACATTAAAAAATTACTTGTACAGATTCCAAGTAAGTACCTGAATTCCATGCGACGTCCATTCCGAGTAGACCTATTCGGCTTGATGCGGTGTTGCCGTTACTTATTCACTGCTAGTAATTAAAGTCGCTTACGGCATTGAGTGCGTTATCTAATGACTGCTGCGAAAAGGTTTATGCGAGGATTTATATCAGTTTACTGAACAGTAAATTTTATAAAACTGAAGTTATGCATCACGATTTTGAATCTAAACGGCTTCCTGGCGGGTTTCATAAAAGCCAGCGAGTATCTGTAAGTTTGTTTAATATTTTTCTAAAAAAAGTAACGTTTACTAGAGCGCGATTATATGCGTGACAGGTTCAGAAATCCATGAGATCATTGAAAAAGTACGTAATTTATTTTGCTTTCATCATATATCTTAATTTTCTTTACTTTATTTTTTTTTCTAAAATCTTTGTAACCAGTACGGCCTCAACTGCATCAACCTCAAAATCAGATATTATTGAATAATTCATAATTGGTAGTTTAGATCCAGAACTATCCACATTTGTATTCAAAATACTATAAAGACGCGTTCTGATCAGATTGGATTTATAACTAGACTATTGCATCAAGAAATGTTTAAATATTTTGTTAAGGTTTATCCTACATATTAATTTGGATCTAGCAGCGTCAAGATATAGTAATTCGTCAAGTTCAAATGAATTTCGCACTTGAGCGGTTTTTGTATTCGAATAATTAATAAAGTTCTCATGAGAATTTTTCCGTATTATAAGACAATGCCCATATTATCCGGTCCTTACTGGCGTGCCCTATAATCAAGCAGTAAACGAAAATAATTCGCATACAATCCTGTATAACGGGGAAACCATACGCCAAGGGTAGGGATATACGTATTATTATATTATTTTTTCTGGCGAAGAGGGACGGCCCGGTAATTATATTTCACGAAGGGCGAGTGTAATTAGTTTTTAAAATTGCCTCGATCGATACTAAAGGAGAGCGTAAATTGGATACTTAATTGTTTTACACCTGAAATTAACTGGCAGGTAATTCGATTTTTGTAGAAACCCGACAAAAAATTACTTGTTCCGGATTTCACGGGCCATCTGTTTTTAATTTGGTTTAACGTTTGATTATGGCAAAAAAACGTTGAGAAGTTTCTTACGTAATGGGTTGATACTTTTCAGAACAAATTAATAACATCATTAAAACCCAGATGATGTCTTAATGAGTTTTTGCTATTTTCTAGATATGCCTCAAGTGTGTAGAAACTCCAGATGGCTCGTAAAAACATCTAGATATTTGCAATTTAAGTTTATTTGCTTTATATAGAAGTTCCGGTTTTAATTAAAAAAAAATACTGAAAATTGATATTATAGCATATAAAAATAATAACAGATGCGACGCCTTTTAGTCAACATTTTCCCAGATATTATGACACCATCATTTATAGCTGTTGTTATGATCGGTTGTCTAAGTTTCTAAAACCTAATAAATCTGTTTGCTTTTTTAGTTACACAAAATTCTATCATAACATTTTATGATGATAAGTATGTTCGAAGCAAGCCAAAAACTTAGAATTCCCTAACGAATCCCTCCTCAGGTAGTAAAACCAACAGGGATTTTGATTAGACTTGGGGTCCACCTGGGTGCAGCATCTTTTATTATATACAGCAGGTAGCTGTTAGCCTGAATCAGAAACACACTGTTTGTCCCTTTCTTTCACGAGGGAGTAAAGGACAACCGGAAAGTATATTTATGCCCATATTTGATCTCACCAGGCACCAGTTTTATAAAGATTTACTGCTTATTATGTTTAAAACCCCCTGTTCAGTTAAAGAGGCATAAAGTTAAAAGTAGTGCTTGTTAGTCGATAACGTTACGTTACGATAAAAATATTTTAAGGACAGAGGAGTAGAATAACGACGTGAATATTAAAACTACTTAACTATTTTATTTCAACCAATAAAATTATTTTTATTGAAAGCTGATTCAAATTTACAAAATAGACATTGGCGATGGCGGTTAAAAATAGTCGGTCATTTGTACATACTCACGATTTCCATGACGCTTATGAAACAAAGGCCACGATTAGTCTTTTCCATTTAAAAGACGGACACTTTTTCGATGTAAATACTATAATTCCAAGAGTTTTTGTACTCGCTGACACCATACTAGTTCATGTCAAAAAATTAAAATATATATTTTTAGCAAGTTCGTCTGATTAATTTTCCTTTCAACTCCTCATCAATCTGTCAACATGTTATGCGGCAAAAACAAAGAATCATCTTTGCTTTTGAGATGTTGCTTATGTAGTTGTTTCGCTGGCATCATGTGAGTTCCGATTGATGAAATGACATTCAACATTCGTTGAAATGTTTATTCTTGCTTTATCAGTGCCAATTTAACACTGAATTTACAAAGTGTTTTCAACGACCATTCCTTAAATATTCTGTCTTGCATTCGCATGTTACATTTTCTACCAATTCGATACCAATGTAGGTAATCAACGAATGTGTTGTTTAATAACCTGTTTTGAGTAATTTCAGTAAATGTATAATTGCTGGATTGATTTCCTAAGGTATTACCAATTTATAACAATTAAGTAGTAGTAGTAGTATTCAAATAAAAAAAGACAAGGATCATTTGCTCGAATCTAGACTAAAATAAGAGCATTTATAATGTTATTAGATGGAGTATTATCACAAAAGTAAGTAATTTGTATGTGTTCTTCAAAAAATAAATAGGTCTACCTCAGACCTCAGCTGTAGAAGTTATAAAGAAAGGCGACATCAAATGGGAATCTGCTAATACGCCGAGAAGGAAATCATTCGTCTCCTGTTTAGGTTAGGAGTAGGTTCCTACAAAAATAATTTCCACAATGGCAGAAGTGGGTAATATATGCATTGAAACAAGATACAAATTTCAGAATGTGTAATCGTGAAGAAATAGGAAGTCTTGCTGGCCTATATCATGATGTTATCTTTGATATTTTCAGGAATTAAAATGAATTGGGATAAGGCATTCGGTATGAGCCTGTTTTATGACACCAGGACCAGAAGTCGTTTTGCGTAGTTAAATTACATGTCGTGAATAATTCGGACAAGCAAGCAGAAAGGAGTGATCGATTATACAAGGTACGGCCATTGGATGATTCAGTCAGAAGAGGTGTAAGGGATTACAAACCGAACAGAACTTTCCATCGACGAGCAAATGGTACTATTTGCTTGAAAGCTTTCAATTATTCAGTACGTATCCGTGGGATGTGAAGATGTTTGCTTTATGTGGTCGTAGTAGTCTTGCCTATCATCTACTTAGTTATCTGGGTTCAACTGACTTTGAAAAGGTGATGCTGACAAAATTTCGTCTGGGTGCAACCACAGTTCTGAAGTTGTCTAAAAATATTCCAACGGGATTTAACCTCTATTTTGACAATTGTTTTACAACAACAATCTTATGGAAATGCTTTGTGACAAGCAAATTCACGCAGCTGAAACTAAATCGTTTTCGTAATCTATTTCGGAAGACGGACAAAGGAATGCAGAAAAAAGACAAAGGATACAGCGAGAAAGTGATGTGAAGATGAAATTGTTTGATATAAACGGTTGGACAATTAAATTGTGGGTGGCAAAATTGAATGATCAGGGGTGATCAAGATCTGTAACAGTTGCATGGGGGATCAAATGGTCGGACACTATCAAATTTTAACAAAATCCCGAATGTGAACGGTACAGATGATTTTGCATGTCATTGATTTATCATGTTGTACCAGTAGCTGGCTAGAATATAAACACGATAAAGAAAGTCGCTAAATACCCAGCAATGAAAGCCTAGATTCTCTTCATTTCATAATGCACATTGCAGGGTGTATAATACGGCAAAATCAACCAGCAGAACTAAAAAGAAAATTAGTAAGATCATACTTGGGCCTAACACCACCAAATACGCCACCTCCATAAAAATTAAGTAAGACTATTGCGCGAAATGCAATTGGATCTTATTGACCATATGCCAGAACTTGACGACAATAAGGAAGTAACCAGATGAAAAAATCCGACATGTAAGGGAAAACTCCTATTTACTTCATTAAATATTCCATATACCTTAGTTTAGTTAAAATAAGAATCTGTTTTCGGTTTGTTACGGTAATTTTAACAATTCCGTAACATCAGCTTGTTCCGAGTTCGCTTGTATATGTTTTTAGTTTGAAATAATTACTTTTCATCTTCAACCTATTTTGAATTACTGTCTGAACCGACCTGGTAGCAACAGTGTGGAAAATTCCGCATTAAATAGTACGAAAACATTAATAAATAATGAATTATTATGTTGCCCATCAAGTCCATTTAAAACTAATTTTTGTCTTTTAAATATACCTCGTTAATATAAAATGAAAATTAATATTATGGGTTGGATCTACGTAAATACAGCAGTAGAATATATTATTTAAAATTGATAAATAATTTCAAATATGCAGATCATATTTCATGCTTAAAATCGGTCGCTTCGTACGGTGGAAAAAGTTGAAATATTTGTGACGACTGCGCGCAGTGCAATTTTTTTGAGATGTGATTTTGGTGGAAGGTAAGACTGGATTTTAAAATCTGTCTTGTACCGACGACCAGTGTGAGAGGTCTGAGAGAGAAGGTAGGCTTGACTTTTTCTTTATTTTTTGCGTTATCTGATCTTATTTCTTGTTTCCTATATCGTAAAGTCTGTAGGTAGAAAAAAGCTGCTAAGCGTGCGAATCTCTGATATCTGCCTATTATCGTTTCACATACCACGTTGTCGTTTGCCGTGTGTATGATGACTAAGCTCGTGAATATCTGATATCTATCTATTATCGTTTCACACATACCACGTTGTCTTTTGCCGTGGGTATGTTTTGTCTGTAGGGCATATGTGTGATAGTGGGTTTTTTGGAGCTTAAGGCTCTTGTCGTAGAGAAAAAAAAGGACTTGATCCTACAAGAGCAGGGTTATTTCAGATTTAGTGTAGCAACCCAACACTATAGAATCGATCAAAGTGGCCTGCAGGGTTCACATTATTTAAGTTCTAGGTAGAGGAAGCATTTTTAGAAATTAATAACCAAAACTCTCTATAGTGTGGGAGATTGAGTCTAATTTTCTCTGGTATCGTTATCGGATGTTATGAGTTATAAGGGGACCGCAGTTAAGCTTAGTTAGTTATTGTTCGGCCTATATAAGCATTTTATTGTCCTTCGTTATTTAAAGAGCACCTTCTCAAGCCCTTCTCGACCATGGTCGGTACAAGATCATAATTGTTTGTTTGTTTTATTTCTCTATTTCTATCTAAATTTGTTGTTACCTTTGTTTTTGAATTGAACTGACTTTTGAGTTAGGAAACAGCTTTCCGGCAATAATTGAATTGAATAATTGTCATTACCTTTATTTTGAATTGAATTGATTTTTGAGTTGAAAAGTAGCTCTCAAAAAATAATTGCATTTTGATTATCTGTTTGAATTTATCGAGTTCACTTTTGTTCTTACCTGATTACTGTAATTGGTTTTTTATTGAGATCTTGTTCATCACAATCTTTATCAGTTAAAACAGCCATTTATTTTTTTACTATTTTTAATCAGTTCACTGTTTGATTTAAAAGCATAATTATTGTCTATGGTCCAAACATTTCTATGCAAATTGGTGGAGGCATATTCAAAAAAATTAAATTCAACGTGTTTTGGCATCTTTCAGCATTGTTATTGAGAAGAATTATTTGTAGTTATCTCTTGCCAAGTTCTGTATTAAAAGCCTAAGCTTAGACAAGCAACGCTCTCGGCCAAATTGAAACAGAGTTGATAACAATATTCTTGGTGAACTCTTTAACTGCCTTGTACTGGTTTTTTTTTCATGCTACTGAGTCCACATGCACTCGGCCTTACCAGGACAGCTTGCAGGGACGTCACAGGACAGATCCTAGGCAGTACAGCCATTTCCAGTAACCCTCTCCAGGAAGCTCGGAGGAACCACAAGGTGATTAAAGTGCAGATATCACCAAGATAATTCAAGAGAAGTAAACCTTATTTTTGTTTGTTTTTTTTTTGCGCTTTTTAACCACTACTGCACTCGAAAAAAAAACTTCAATAAGCATGCTCCTTACCCATACACCCTGAGCTATCTTTCAGTTTATATTTTTTGTAAATTAAAGTAATGATTTAAAGAAAAGTGCATTTATAGTTTATAGCAACAAATTGGTGTTTTATTTGAATTATAGTAATTATAATGAGGCAATTGAAATTATATCTTAACAAATCAAAGTTTATCTTAACAAATTGGCTTTTCTTGTAGCAAATTAACTAATTGCATTTTATTGTAACAAATAGCCTTATCTCGTAACAGGTTCTATCATAAAACAAGAATATCAATATATTTGCAACAAATGTCTTCAAAACGGAAAGTAAGTCCCCTTGTCCATTACAGTTGACATCGTTGTTTTTTCTCAAATATTGTCAATGAAAACGTGTTTGTGTATTATCTGAGAAAAACCTCAAAAATCATTTTTCAGAAAGAACAAATTAATTCAATTCTGAAAGGCATATTTGCGCACGTTCACATATATCGAATTTTACAGAACGTTTTATTAATTTTCATTACCTTTCAGTAACCAAACCTATTTGAACAGCATGATCTAGAATTACCTAACTTTTATTATCTTCATCAAGCTTAAAAATGTGTTATGTTTTTTATTTCTCAATCAGTTTCAAAAATGTTACTGTAACTTTTACATCATTATCCATTTTACTTTGTCAAACCTTAACAACGTAAGTATTGCATATTTAATTTTATCTTTCTCATTAGTATGCTTGGCGGTGGCATATATGCGCCAGCTTTTATGGTGGCGATTTTAAGCACGAGGGTTCATTAGTATGTTCATCATCACTGTACATATCTTTATATTTGGAATCTCTTAGATAGGCGTTTTTCTAAATTTGAAATATCTAAAGCGCTTGGTTTTGAAATTATGTTTATTTACAACTATTCCAGATAAATTATGCTTTTCGCGTCTAAACTTAAATCTTGCAGTTATTACGGAGCTGGACCTTACGTGCCTTCGCCAAAGAGGTGTTGCCTCATTGCAAAATCGACTCTTATTTTGTTACATCTGTATTCTTCTATCTGATTTACTGCAGTCAATTTGTTTTGTCCTTGCTGACAACGTTTACTGTACATTTTTGTAGCTTGTAACATTTAATCTCTTGACGTGTTTGCTATAAACTGATCACCATTTTCATTTTCAGAAAGAAGTGAGGTTGTCCTTTTAATTCTTCATAACGTTCAGCCTTTAGCTTTCGTCTTAATCTTTGACTTTTGAATAACTTCTCCGTTCTTTACATTTTTGCGTTGTCCTCTCAGGGCCATTTCAACTTTTGTTTTAAATATTTTCGCTTTTCCTTTTGTCGTGGTTCTTTTTTATCGAATTATCTCTTATTTTGTTCCCCGTTCGCGTTCCCGTTTTCATTTTCGTGGCTTTTCGTCTTTAACGCTAATTTTTCTCAATTTATTTCTACAAATAAAATACAAATATTATGAAAGCACTTTCTATTATTCAAAACCTAGGATTTTTTTAGAAATGACAATCCTTTGTGGAATGCCTACAATTTGAGATGGAAATGCCAAGAGTTGACAGACAGTTTTTACATGAACTTGACCTAATAAAAAAATTAAATAAGATTGAAGTAAATAACTATAAATGCTTTACCTTAGCTGAGAAGGTATTGTTTCACACAAGAAAACATGAATTTCGATGACCTCTGAACTAACGCAATGGTAGGTTACAACGTAAGTATTGCACGTAAGGTTACAGCTCATAAAATAAATGAATAATAAGCATAAATGGCCCTTAAATAAACTTGTTGCGTTCTCGAAGGTATGAGACAAACGACTATATTTCGCTTTTATTTTTTCTGGTGTATCCTGCAAACGAGGCGCGCTTCTCATAATATAGTCCCCATTTGTTTCAGTTTATAGTGGGCAGCTCGGGACTGACCTTAAAAACGAAAGCCAAATTTACGATAGCGTTTTACAGAAAATTATTAAATGCTGGTAGGCAAAACCCTAACAATTCTGGAAGGCAATGCTGAAGCAGAAGTTTAATCTAAACATTTCCGATCAAGTGAAATTTGTTTGTTTAGCACTTGAGCTAGTGATTGGGAAAAGCATGAGGCTGACATTTGTGAGTCAATTAGAAAAAAATGGCATTAAACAAAATAATGAACTCGTTTATAGGTTTTTTACTTATAATCGAGCTTATAATGATAATGAAACTAATTGTAAGCGAATTTTGCCTGTAATTTCATTATTTCTATTTTTTCAATCGTGGGAACATAGGATTTACTGACTCTTGTAGCAATGACCCAGAGCACCCAAACCAAACACATATTGATGAACACGATTGATCCATGGCTTCTTCATGGATAAATGATTCTGGTTTGGCTTAGTTTGAGTTGAAGCCTGTGGATAAAACCGGCTATGTAGAAAATATGTTGGGGTGAATTTAAAAAAAATGCATGAAGTCTGCCACTATTTTGTAGACGAAATTTTGAAGAACTTAAACTATTTGATAAATATGAGTATACTTTGCATTTCTTCGTCGTTAATGAGTTAAGCTGCTTACACACGGATGTTTTATTTTCTGCAGGTTTTTTTGAAACGTGTGTAAAAAATACCTGAAAAGCGAAAAGAGGAGATTACGTAAAATCGTATATAAATATTAAAAAATAAATTTGAGGAATTTTGTAACTAAAGAAATGGTAAAAAGTTGTTGCAAAATTTAGTAAAAGCGCCTTAACTGTGTCTTCCAAACATAAATTTATCTCGGAAAAAGTTTCGCCAAAAAATAAAAGGATGATTGGAGGATAGGAGGAAAATGAAATCACGTAACAGTTTTACAGATGAGCAGAGAGGCACTGATGTACCTCAGTTCATATTAAACAAGCTGCCGCATCATCCTAGTTTACACGTTAAAATACTATTTAATTTATCATTAATATTGCGATCTGGGTGGGGACAAACTCGAGGCCAAACTATATTACACAATTACTTATTTGTGTTAGTAAATCTTAAATTTCACAATAATTTTAGTACGACTATCGCCTCAAGTTAGTAAAAACGTTCAGGATTTCCTGTAGGTATATCGTTATATCGGCTAATATGTTTAAATGTGTTCAGTTTGTGAGGTGCGTCACATCTTCTCTCACGGCGTGAATAGATGATTCACCTATTTTTATGGTGAGATGGCTCATTAATATTCGTTTGTTTCAGTACGTTTACCACATATAAGCCCAGTGGAAGGTGTCTCAGGCCTAATTGGACCGAAAACCATTCAAGCGGTTAATGGACAAAAAAATTAGATTAGTGAGGCTGCTGGAAGTTTTGGGATATCTGCAGGCGCTCTACAAAGAAGAAAATCAAAAAGAAATATAAAGATAAGGTTTTCTCGATCCTCCTCAATTCTAGGGACACCTGCTGAAGTAAAGTTTATTCTAAAGCTTCAGAAAAATGGGAAAAATGAGTTTTCTCCTACTCAATCCCTTGTGCGAAGTACGGCCCTTAAATTAGACGAACAGTTGGGCATTAAATATAGCTTTAGTAAGAAACCGAGATTAATCGGCTTGAATCCATGGGAATGGATAAAGGGGACGTCTAGGATTATTTCCAGGTGCTAGGAAATACTCTAACAGAAACCCAATTACCAGGACATATTTTTAATAAGGAAGGTTGGGGGCTAGAATTAAATAATATATCAGGTCATACCACTGTTAAGAAGTTATCTAATAATATTGCAAATATCAGCTCTGGTGAAAAAGAAGAAGCCACCAAAGTGATAGCTTGTTCTAGCACTAAAGGCGTTTTTGTTCCCTCCAACTGCGCAATGTAAGACAAAAATGGATAACAGATGTCGGAGGATAGGACGCGTCCGAGATCCTTGATCTTGATCTAAATTCCGAAAATTTGTCCTATGTGAACAGTGACATAATTTTTCAGTTGTTCAGTTTTTTTCCAGCCGACAAGGACAGCTTTGTTAATCTTCACATCGCAGTAACGTTGAAATGAAATGCTAGATTACTATGTTAGACATCTCATATTATTTTGCTTGCCAAATCATATGACACAAATTTTGCAACCATTAGATAGATGTTTATTTCTTAGTCAACTCAGTTTGCAATTCATTCATTAAAAACCACCCAGGCCAAAAATTCCCCAGATTACAGCTTAGAAAGTTACTTGCTGAAGGATAAAGCAAATATGCTACTCTTAATAGTAGAACTTTAGCATTTAAAGCTACGAAAATTGTATCATTCAGCACTTCTGCTATTTCATAGTATGCATCTTTGACAGAAAACTGTAAAGTGAACGATATTCCTGATACATTTTAAACAACAAAAATTCCTACCAATCTCATGATAATATTGATTATCATTAGCTACAGCCCGCAGCCTGTAGGTGAAACTGTAGCAGAAAATGCTCGATATAATCTACATGTTCCAGTCGTCTCTGCTGACGAAATTCGGTTAGGGGGAAGAGGCTGAGCTGGCAAAAATTTTAACAGAGACGACAACTGACGAGAAAAAGAAAAAGGCGACTAAAACAACAAAGAAAGAAGATAACATCAGTAAAAGAGAACCGGAATTCAAGAAATTAAATATCACCAAAAGAAAACTAAGGAAACTTCCAAAAATTAATCATTATCAGGAGAAGATCTGGAAGCACCGAAATTGGATGACTCTTCAAATGATATATAAATGACAATGATGAGGCTTGCACTGGTTGTGGCGAAACATATTTTTAAATCACAAAATCTGACGACTGCCTTAATTGCTTACGTTGCTCCATATTATGGTTGCATGATTCCTGCTACAAGTTTGTATACTTTTGCCACGATTACGGTAATTTTGTATGCAAGACAATGTAACATTTTTGCCGAAACGCCTCTTTTAAGAATTGTAATTGTTGATTTTTTTTCGGGGATTTTGGATATTTAATACCTCTTTCTAAAAATGAAAAACAGTTCTAATCAACAACATACAAAATTTTCTAGTTTTATTACACGGAAAAAATATGAAAAAATTTCATAAAATTACGGGTATATTTTAATTATAGCGGGTTTCTCAATTATTGTGTCGCAATCATCTATAATAATTTTTTGTCGATAGCTTAAATGTAAAAGAATAAGAAAATAAACAAACATCAAATACACCTCAGAAAACAGATGAGACCGAGGATGGGACATAACCCAAAACTTTTAATTCACTCTGTGATTGGGATCAAAGATATCCTCACTTAAAATACCCTAAATCACCTTCTTCAGCCAGCATCTATCGAGGAATTCGACGAATCTCGAATGTTTCGTGGATGAATCGTCATTAGTCAATTTCAATATTCGAGTAAACGAACGACAAAGTGGCGCGCGGCGTGGTGGAAAATATCAAATTAGGTTTATGAGTTTTTTTAAATATGCTTAAAGACTAAAAGTTCACCAACCAATTATTCGCCGACAGCTAATGAACGAAGTTTATTATACAGCAATATTTCTGGACAGAATCCAAGTAAAAAGGACAAGAAACGATGTATACTGCAGTATATATCTTAATTATTAAATTAAAAATTTCTGGTACGGTTACTTTCCCAGATACACAGCGAAAATAAAAACCCCACATATGCCTCGCTAACTCAATAATACCACCATCCTGATCGCGGCGAATAGATATTTTTCCGAGCGATAATTGGCTAGAATTTCAGAGCTCATGTCTTAGTTTTCAGTATGTATCGTGATTTACATCTCTCTACTAATAACGGAGTGCGGAGCAAAAATATGCTGCTAACTATTGGAGAATCGGTGCCGTAATAATTCCTACTTGAGCGAGATAACATTTTGTTCCTCTTTTTTAATTGGCAGTCTCTCGTAGCTTCTTAACTTGATTAAATTTTCACTTTTGATGTTTTAAATTATTGCCTTGCCCTTGAACTTTGTATATCATAATGTGACAACTACGGATAAAGGTCTAGAGAGATACAATGCCAATGCATCAATATTTCTTCTACTAGAAACAATTTTCATCTAATTAATCCCAGGTCCCAGCAATTATATAGGTTTCCCGCAGTGCTGTCTTTGTCAATACTGCATTATAATATTTTGAAACCATTGCATTGTTTAGCCCGATTGATATACTTAAAAGTCAAAAAATAAAGCAAGTATAAGTAAATGGCTAACTACCCTCGCATGTATAAGGAAAACCTACATAAAAGCTAGGCAATCATGATTCAGAATAGCTTTAATGAACTGAAGTTTTGACTAAACAATGGTCTTATTAACTTGTAATGTAGAAAGCATATTTATCAAAATTGAAAAATGTGAAGCAACATATTAAGCTTAAGAGAATAAGCCAAAAGCAATTCATAAAACATCTACTAATCCAAAGAGTAATTAAGATGGGGTTTGGATACTTCGGCAAAATGTACTACAACGCAGTTTTATCCACACAATACCGAAACAACATTTTTGAACTCACAAACCATGTTAGATCATCAGGAGATTAAACGTTAATCATCGATTCGAGTGCAAAAACTCCGTTTCGATGTCGTTGTGAAACTGTGTCGAAGAGCAATTAATTAATAATAAAATATGGGGCTGATCTACCTATAATACAAAAAGCTAGAACAACATAAATTTAATTTTAATATTATTCGTTTATCGCTTTTCGTTAAATTACATCCAGATAACAGACTTCAAATCAAATCCGTTAAATTGATGTATTGATCAGATGGAGGTTCACTTCGATTGCCGCCAGGAATCAATCCCTATCAATATTTCGATATTCTTAAATCCTTAAGCCCATAATATATAAGCCGAGCTTTATATTAATCAGAATTTAAAAACTTTGAGTGACCTGTCTAGACGTTAAAATTTAAAATTAAATCTTTCTTGATCAAGTCTATTGGTATTTCGTAACGGAGCATATTATTTTTGTAGATGGATTCAGGTTGAGTTTTGTTAGCACATCAAGGAATTTGGGGTTAATGTTGAATATGCAGAACAATACAAAAAGCTTTAAAACATCTTTTGATTGTCTAAATTTTAAACAGACTATTTAAAACATAAAAGACATTACATAAGAAATCTGTGTGAATATCTTGTTTAGGTCATTTTAATTACTATACTATTCAAAATTTTCTGTATTTGTTTTGTTCCCGGCTTACAAAAGTGTGATCAAATTATTTATCATAATATGTGTAATGGCATTAATTGTTTGAGAATGGACGTACGTATATTTCTCCACATTGATGTTTTTTGACCCATTTGTTCATTGAATCGAAGTACGATATGAAGCTGAGCTCCTTGTAATATCATCTGGATTTACCAATACTAAAATGGATACACATCACAGAAAATGGAAGCCACATTATAATGACTATTTCTGCAGACGAGTTGAGCTTAAACTATCCAACCTAGAATTTAATGAAGAATGTAATATTGATTTAGTGCTGAATTAAATATCAGTGAAGGTACTGGAGGTTTTTCGTTACTTCCAAATAGTACCCGCCGTACCAGCTGTTCACTGAATTTATTGGCAACTACTACTTATTAACAATTTTCTTAAAGCAAACTTAAGTTTTAAAACTTTACTCGAAATGATTCTGCAATAATGCACTTTGCTCTGTAATAAAGCCGGCCGACTAAAAATATAGAAGTACTAATAAAAACTGCTCCTCTTGGGTTATACATTAAGTTATCCATAATAGCCATCAAATGGAATTCCTTTTACTCATCAATTTACGACTCAATTTAACAAACTATAGATCTAACAGGAAAGTCAAGAGAATGTGCGGTAATCTTGAATCTAAAAATGGGATGAAAAATTCTGAAATAACATATCTACAGAACAACATTTTGCAATATTGAAACGTGATACAGAGACTTTAAGTACATTTGTTTGTGCTGAGAAAGTATATCGGGGTTTAAGTGATAATTTTGTATTTTATTAAACATTTTCTCATCTCTAGAATTTAAACTTCATCAGCATGTGCACGTAAATAAAAGAGTTGTTGACCCCTCAATTACTGAGCGCCTACTAAGTGGTTAATAGTTTAATTTGTTTTTTTTTTACAGTAATTTAACTAGTAAGTAATACAATTATATCATTCGAGTAATTAGTAATTAACAAAGACAGGATTTTATGAACATTAGATATATATAGGTGGGTAAATTAAATGAGTTGTCACCTCAGTCGTCCTTAAATCATGCTGATTTAAACCATACGTTCTTACCTCAAGCAGTGTTGCCACTAATTTGAGGTGACTAAGCGTATGGTAGTTCACTTTACATATATAAAATTATTTTAAAGATACTAAGTCAAATTGCGTGGTTAGTATCGTGTCAAGTGAAGGCGGCAAGGAGCTCACGTCTTTTTTTTTTTTGGGGGGTACTACTTTCCTATATTATATTTCTTACATTCCTATATAAATCTGAAATGCGAATTATAAGTTAAAAAATTGATAGATATAAATGCTGGGATTATCATTATGATAAATTAGAAACTATGGCGCAAAAAATAAAAGCACACAACTGGATAAATTACAATTAATTTTGAGTCAATGAGTTTAGCCTATATGTACAATTTTTAGAATAACTGGTTTTGATCCAATTCTAATAGAGAAAAAGCGAAAGTCAAATCACTATTACTATAGATGAGGTACGTAGTACTATTTCCAGAAAAAATATGCCGGTAAATTTTTTTTTAATTGTATCGACTTACGTAGGTTCGTTGTAGTGCAGTGGTATAGTTCCAATGTTTTCTTCAATTTGGAATCTCATTTCTTTATTTGCGGCCGACTAATTTTCTTCAATTATCCGATATTTCTTAATGCAATTGTTGATTATTACATTAAAATTGGGTAACAATAACCAAAAGCGCAGTTTTTATGTCTTCAAAATTGAAAAAAGCTTGCGGGAACACTGTAAGGCACAAAACGGGTCTAAAATGAGAAATTGAGAGAATATTTCTCATGGCAGAAGTTCAGTTTCATAGCCCTTATGTACAGTTAGAACAACTGATGATGCTAACATGGTTAGCGAAACGCGCGTCGAGTGCAATAATTATGTTTCGGTATTGTGGATAAAACTCCGTTTTAATACTTGGTGCTGTTACTTTAATTTTTTTAATAACTTTGCATACTTTTGACTATAATTTGTGACAGGATTTTAGGAAAATGGTACCCGCTCGGTTCTGCCAATCGTGTCAGCGAATTTGCATAGAACAGAAATATGAATTTATTAACGAAAACCTACACTACATTTAATAAATATTATTTTATTATTTAAAAGAAACATGTGGTAAAATATTGGGAGAGAGAGAGAGAGTTATGCGTCATATACCCAATACACTGTGCAAGCATATAGACTCTTCTTCTTTTCTGTTTTGTACGGATGAAGTTTCAGTCCTGGTATGTGGTCCACAAGTACACTCATATTTCAGATTTTAATAAATTTCCCTTTTTTCAGCTTTAAGTATTGTCGAGGATATTCTCTTCAGTTATTTCTTTAAGGTACTGTTTAAATTACTATTGTGGTCGTATAAAATTTTAGCGTCTTATTTTGTCTGTTCGTTTGTATTTTTTTATCTGCTATCAAAAACAAAAATGTCCCTGCCTGGTTAAGTTGAGCAACAGTTATTATTTTATTACTGATATGCGGAAGAAAACATCAAAAAACAGTAATACACGGTGTCCCATATAAGAATGCACACTACAGGGATCTCGGAAACCAGAAGAGATACAAAGATGATTAAATTAGAGAAAAGGTGTGCCTTGCTAAGCCCTACAACATCATGTTTTGGAATCTAAAAAAACCCGATTACTTCAGAAGATATTTGGGAAAACCCGAATTTTCCCGATTTCGTTTTTATTTATTTCTGACATTATTTGAAAAGATATGACAATGCAAATTACACCCATTGCTACTTTTCCTGCTCTTCAAGTTGATGTTATTAGTTCTTCAATCTGACGTTTCGTTTCTTAGCAACCATCATCAACTTTGTATTTTCAAATAGTCGAAAAAATTTGTTTTATTCCTAAAAAACTATAATTTCTATCATAAATCCAACGACATATAGCTTCTTACATTTATCCGACGTTTCGGCTGAAAAAAACCATCATCAATGTTATTTAATGATGATTACGAAGGAACGAAACGTGGGATCAAAAATCTAATTACGTCATTAAATAGAGGACAAAAATTGGCAATGGAACGTGAATTTTATTGCAATCTATCCTCTTTATTAAAATCTGAAAAAAAATTAACTGTTTTAAATTTCAAGAATTCCCTAGATTGCAATTGATTTTTTTTTCAGGCTTTAATAATGAAAATTCACCGAAAAAATTCATATTTTTATGCCATTTTGCCTCCTCTACATGATGACTTAATTATATTCTTGATCCAACGTCTCGTTCCTTCGTAATCATCATCAAATAGCATTGATGATGGTTTTTTTCAGCCGAAACGTCGGATAAATGTAAGAAGCGATATGTCGTTGGATTTAGGATAGAAATTAGAGATTTTTAGGAATAAAAGAAATTTTTTCGACTATTTAAAAAAACAAAGTTGAGGATGGTTGCTAAGAAAGGAAACGTCAGATTGAAAATGTAATAACATCAACTTGAAGAGCAGAAAAAGTAGCAATGGAAAAGTGAAATTTTCAATGTCATATCTTTTCAAATAAAGTCAGAAAAAAATAAAAACGAAATCGAGAAAATTAGGGTTTTCTCAAATATCTTCGGAAGTAATCGGATTTTTTTAGATTTCGAAACATGACGTTGTAGGGTTCAGCAAGGCACACCTTTTCTCTAATTTAATCATCTTTATACCTCTTCTGGTTTGCGAGATCCCTGTACTGTGCATTCTTATATGGGACACCGTGTATAAGAGGGCATGGGGCATGCCATGCACTGTTGCCTCAAAATCATACCATGTTCCTAGAAAAACTTTAGTAGGAAAAATCAAAGAAACCTACCCTCAGGAGTGCAAAAGTGGAGTGTTAACTGTATTGACAATTCAAGAAGACATTTTAGTCAACTAGATCTCAGATATTGCAAAAATGTGTTTTTCCATCAACAAAGACCAAATTATTGTTGGCCAGCGTAACACTTCCTTGTGAATAATTGATACGACCCAATAAATTTAACGATGGACGTCCTGGACGCCGTTGGTATGAGGGTTTCACCAAAAGGCATTCTCAAATTTCTAGGAGGATGTCTGAAAGTTTTTCTGCTTCTCGCGCGGCTGTCGCCGAAGCAAGCATAAAAAGTTGGTTTGACGAAGTTTAGAATTATTTTATATCTTGGAATACATTTGTAAATGATCCCAATAGGATCCTCAATGCAGACGAATTAGCATTTTTCCCGACCCCTAAGAGCAATGCTGTTCTTGCAAAAAAGCAGTAAATCTGTTTATGAAAAATCTGGGAATGACAAAGAATGTCTTAGTGTACTGATCACAGGTAAATTAGTGAGATAATTTTACGATTGTTCTAACTTAAAAATTAATACAAAATTTTTTATTTTAGGCAATGCAAACGGTGTTTTGGCACCTGCGATGGACATGTAGCCATATGACAGAATACCCAAACATATCGTTATGTGAGTTCTCAATGGCTGGGGGATTGGTAAATCCGACAGTGGCTGGACTTCCGAGTCATTCTTCGAATATATATATCGAGTATCATTGGATAGTATCTATGAACCTTGAATTTCCCATATTGCTATACGTGGATGAACATCTCACATTACTCTAAGTCTTAGCATATTTTGTACCGGAAAACAAATTATTCTA
This sequence comes from Pissodes strobi, assembly GCA_016904865.1. NCBI lineage: Eukaryota > Metazoa > Arthropoda > Insecta > Coleoptera > Curculionidae > Pissodes > Pissodes strobi. Next base: position 273,870 of record MU182435.1, on the reverse strand, counting down.
ATTTGCTTATCCCCAAATACTACTCATATTCTCGAGCATATTCTCCAACCGTTAGATGCAGGAATATTTAGATCTTTGAAACAGAGTTAGAAAAAATGCATAAAAAGCTATATAGGGTGGAAAATGGATTCTAAATATTAAATAGAGAACATTTTGCTCCTGTTCTCAAAATGGCCCTTAAGGATGTTACCACTTTAAAAAATGTATTATAAAATCCATTTATAATATGTATTCTTCTCAATACAGTACTTATCGTTAAGCATGAATCCATTAGCAATAAAATATAAAAAACGCATAAAAATTCAAAGAAACAAGTATTTTTACTTTCGATACCTCGCCTCGGTCACTTATATCGATAAGAATTTTTATTGTTCAATAATTACAATTATAATAGTATACATCACAGTCATATATACAACATTCAATTTATAATATCAGCGAAAAATTATTCTCGACTTTACGCAACCATCAAGGCCATTCAAAAGTCATTAATGATTGAATAGCATCATTATCAGTAGGTATATACAGGTATTTTATAGTCTATTTAAATTTGATAAGGCGACAGTAAAACATAATTTAATATGAAATATTACTTTTGCGCTGGTTAGTAGTAAATAAACAGTATATTAAAATTACAATTTAGTTAGATAAAATAGGTAAAGCTTGAAAAAAAAACACAAGCGGAAAATTTAAAAAAATAATGATTGCTACTTGAGTATAATAAGAGTCGCGGCTAAATTTGTACCTCTGCCGATGACTTCATGTGGAAGCTGCTTAACTTTAGGTGCGGAGGGGCCAGACACATTGATTACTTTTAAAATTTATTTAGAGTTTTAAATTTAATCATACTTCCATTTTCCAAATTCGGTATTACGATTGATTCTATATTCTACTCCACTACTTCAATAAATCTTGTCGTAGAATAATTTCAACGTTTGGAAAAAATCCAATATGCTTAGGAGGAAGAATACTATAATATTCTATAATAATGAAACTACTCATGAATAAACAAGCTCGTTAGTCAACAACTATAAAGTGCGTTACTTTAATCTTTCCTTCCTATAAATGATCAGTTTTCTATCTTATATTCACAAGCGAATAATTTTATTGGTATGTCGTACTTCCTGTATACCAACCAGTCTAGAGCATCTTCTCTTGAAAGGCTTCAGCTTAAAACCGGTTATACTACTTTGGTTATATAAATGGAAGACAACCGCCTGTAATTAAAAAAGGAACAAAAAGGCGTAAAGCAACGAGGATATTCATTTAAATAAGGGTCTAACTGATGCCGTTCTGGCGGCTTTATTTAGATTTAGACTAAGGCCGTAAGTTGGAGTATAGTGAGAGGATTCAGTTTTTTTTATAATTTAGGGATTGAATATAATAAATTAGGGCTGATTCACAAGTGAACAAAAATATAGGAAAAATCTGAAGAAAAACCATCGCAACGAATCTTCAGTTGCTTGCTCCAAAATAACAGGGATTTTTTTTCTGTAAGATCCAGCACTTTACTTGCATCTCACAGTTTGTTTGCGGTATGCGGCACGCTAAATAACTGAAGTAAAGTGGATGTCGTTTATATTGAATTCCAGAAAGCATTTGAACGGATTGATCATTTTATTCTTTTCGATAAGTTGCAAAATCAGTTTGACTCTTCCAAAGTCTGATTTTAAGATTAAATAGGCTGAAGCCTTATATTTCAACTTCTAGAGTGTTCCAGATATCTCTCTCTAATATTTTTATCAACGATTTAAATTAGCTTACGCCGACGACAGCAAAATGTTTAATCCAATCGATTCTTCATTGGAATATGACCAACTGCAACAAAATCTTAACATATTCATACCCAGTGAGTGGTGTATATTTAACAGGCTCAGTCTTAATGTCAGAAAATGTAGCTACTCCGAAACTATGAACCCCATTGCCTCTGATTATTGAATTAATGGTACTGTTTTGAATAGGCCGGAACCAATAAGGCATCATAAGGGACCTACCTGCGTACCACATACGCCAAAAAATGTACGTTTGTTTGTTGCACATATTGCACATGGTAGCGGGTACAGTACTACGTTTTGTGGTCAGGAACTGCATATATTTTACGGGTTCTTGTTTAATCAAATTATTGACTTTATTACACTATTATTTAATAAGGTCCAGGCTGCATTACAATTAAACTATTTGGCACTATCTCGACACTGGAAGCAATTCCATAGAGTCCATTCAAAGACGTTTTAAGGAGCATGAAGTATATCCCGGTCCTAAAGCGAAGTTTGTGCTCCTACTTTTACCAATTGGTCCTGGTATCCATTGAAGGGATAATGTGTTAATCTCGCCTAGTTCATTTAGCCTATCTAGGCATTCCCATACTATTCGGGAGCTGATTGTTGTTGATCTCAGCGCTTCGATCGCTGCGTGACTGTCTGACAAGATGGCAATCTCTTCCATTCTACGGTCATTTGTTTTTAGCAATCTGTCGAAAATATGTATTAATTTTAATGAAATTATCTGGACACGTTCCTTTTGACGGTCTTCAGTAGAAATTCGGATAGAATCGGAAAATGGCGTGTATATTTCTGAAAAAGTAGTCACTTTGGGCCATTCTAGTGTTGAAAACGTAGTGAGGATCGCGGAAAGTTAGAGGACAGTTCGATGGGAAATTTAGTTGAGAAAAAGTCTCTGGATGCTGCTCTGTTCCGATAATGTTGGGAAAATAAATTTTTAAGGGAAAATGTAAATGCATCGATTTCTAGGTCAAAAAAATAAGTTTTTCTTCAAACGTCAGTAAATCCGTCATTACTCGACTGTGTAGGCGGCAGTGAAGTTTCGTTTTTCCTCCGCCGGAGTTTTACTTTTCACTTTTCCGCCGGCGGAGGTAAAAGTGTTATCATAGCAACATAGATACAATATAAACAAACATCAAAATAAGCGTCAACAACTCAAGAGTTATTAAACTAAAATTTGTATTTATCACTCGATGTGTGACTGCATTTCTAAAAATCACTAATTTAGGAACAAATTGGTTATTATTTAATCGAACTTACTCAATAACTGCTTATCAATACTGAATTAAAACGCAATCGAAGACGCAATTTTAAAAATATAATTATTGTTGACAGTGTCCATTGACAGCTTCATGTTACATTAGTATAGCAACAACCTGAGCCTATTCACCGACACCGCACCGGTCCAAGCCGCCTTGCGAACCCACTTATCTTTAATAATAATTATTATTACTATTAAAAAGAGACTTTTTGCATTAATTTGTCGACATTTGAAGAAAAAACAGCATATTTTATTTGGAGGAAAAGTTACTTTTCATGGCTTGCTCTCTATTACCAGCCTCACTCCGTTCGGCTGTTAAACACGAGCGCGCCATGAAAAGTATTACTTTTCCTCCATATAAAATAATATGCTATTTTCTTTTCTCGAGAAATATTTATTTATAGAAAGGCCAATCATTGACGAGAATCTACGCAAAAAGTTGTACAAGAGGGCACTTTAGAAATGATGATGTCTTTTATACAGGGTGAGCATGTTGAATTTAAAATTTCTCGATATCGAGTTATGACAAGACGTCACCATATATTATTTTACTACTAGAAAACCGAACGATCTGGCTCAATCACTGGACATTAAAGAAAGGGATTACAAGTTTAAAGTACCAAAAAATAACATGGATGGTCATTGAAAATGCAGATTTAGTGATTTTCAGTCTGGAATACCTATTTTAAACTTATATGCCAGTTATTTTCAAAAAACAATCCCAAATTCGTAAACCCCGATATGCCTGCTCTATAAACAATAATACAATTTTCCATATATGAGAAAATCGGATGTTAAACGGAAGGATGCAGAAAATCGTAAACAACTCTCAAGTTTTCCGTACTTCGGCATTTTTACGAATTTGAATGAATGAATTTTTACGAATTTGAATTTGCTTTTGATACACTATGGGAAAAAAGGATACGACTTTTCACATGACCTTTAGGATAAAATATGAATTTAATTGCGTGAAATCTCTTTGAGAACTGTTTGAACTTGGAAAATTTTCGAAGTGTTATTGTGATTAACCATAGTATAGCTTATAACAGATATTGAGGTAAAAGCTCGGGTAAAAGTTCACATCTATTTGCCTAAAATCTCACTTAAAACGATTTGAAGCCGTGAAATGAGTCAGGATCGTAGAATTTTGACATTTTCTGAGGAATACCAGTAGTTTCTCTCGATTTCATGACAGATTTTTAGGTAAAACTTAATGTTTAAAATATCGATGTTTATTACCTTTGTGGTAAGTAAGTATAATATAGGCTCATTTATTTGCCTAAATTCTCATTTGAAACCGGAGTTCGGCGAACTTGGACATTTTTCTTGCAAAAGCAGCAATTTATGCTTATCGAACTTTCTAGCATTTGTGGCAAGTACATTTTTGCATTCTATTCTACACAAAGTACACTGTGGGCAAAATTAAATTGGAACCCTCTTTAATGCTTAATAACTTTTTTATTTTCAACGGATTTTTTATCATTTTTGGATATGTTATTGCCCAATGTATTGGGATTAAAAAGAACTTTGCAAAGACGATCTACTTCAGTGGCGTACAGAAAAGAGAATATTTTTCAAAACCAATGTTTTCAGGTCGTTGCAAAAATCGGCCAAATGAAATAAATATGTAAAAATGAGCAAAAAAGATTTGAAAGGGTTCGGAATACTGACCATTAAAAGACCAGGTCAATACAAGCAAAATTAAAATTGATACTTTAATTTTGATAAAACCATGTCTTGTAGGCCAAGTTAAATTGGATCTTTTTTAATGCTTAATGACCTTTTATTTTCAAAGGATTTTTTATCATTTTTTAGTATGTCATGGCCTAAGATATTAGAGTCAAAACGAAATTTGTAAAGCGGGTCTACTTCAGTGGCGTACATTAAAATTTAAAATATTTTTTTTTTATTTTAAAAATTTTAAGTAGATTCGAAATTTCTGTACGCCAATGAAGTAGACCCGCTTTGCAAGGTTTGCTTTGATTCTAATGTCTTAGGCCATAACATATCCAAAAATGATAAAAGATCCTTTGCAAATATAAAGTCACTAAGCATTAAAAAAGGATCCAGTTTAATTTGCTTGATAACTTTTTTATTTTCAGAGGCTTTTTTTTATCATTTTTGGATATGTTATGGTCTAAGGTATTAGTATTAAAAAGAACTTTGCAAAAAAGCTCTACTTCAGTGGCGTACAGAAAAGTGGGTATTTTCCAAACCAATGTATTTCAGGTCGTTGCAAAAATCGGCCAAATGAAATAAAGATGTAAAAATTGTCAAAAAAGCGGTTCGGAATATTGATCATTAAAAAACCAGGTCACTACAAACAAAATTAAAATTTATACTTTAATTTTGGTAAAGCCATGTCTCGTGGGCCAAATTAAATTGGATCTTTTTTTTAATGCGTAGTGAATTTATTTGCAAAGGTTTTTTTATCATTTTTGGATATGTTAGGGCCTAAGACATTAGAATCAAAGAGAACTTTGCAAAGCGGGTCTACTTCATTGGCGTACAGAAATTTTGAATTTACTTAAAATTTTTAAAATAAAAAAAAAAATAATTTTAATGTACGTCACTGAAGTAGACCCGCTTTACAAATTTCTTTTTGAATCTAATATTTTAGGCCATGACATATCCAAAAATAATAAAAGGTCATTAAGCATTAAAAAAGATCCAATTTAACTAGGCCCACAAGACATGGTTTTTCCAAAATTAAAGTATTAATTTTTATTTTTGTTTGTATTGACCTAATTTTTTAATGGTCAATATTCCGAACCCTTTCAAATCTTTTTTGC
>MU182435.1:254251-268026 GCA_016904865.1 Pissodes strobi | reverse complement strand
TTTTAATGGTCAATATTCCGAACCCTTTCAAATCTTTTTTGCCCATTTTTACATTTTTATTTCATTTGGCCGATTTTCGTAACGACCTGAAATACATTGGTTTTAAAAAATACTCCCTTTTCTGCATGCCACTGAAGTAGATCGTCTTTGCAAAGTTTTTTTTAATCCCAATACCTTAGGCCATAACATATCCAAAAATGATGAAAAATCCTTGGAAAATTAAAAAGTTATTAAGCATTAAAGAGGGTTCCAATTTAATTTTGCCCACAGTGTCTATAGATCTCGCACACCCTATTACGATTTATTTGTTAATTTGTGTTTGCATATAAAGTAGGACTTGATAGGTAAATGCTATTTCTTAGACAATTTTTGATGCTGTTTGATGTTTTTACACTTCACACACCGTTTTTTTTATATTAAGATTTACTATTATTATAAAGTAATTATTCTTTTAAATCTAGATTTACTCTCAACCTGAATTCAGACCAAAATTTGTTACTAATTATTGAGTAGATTACTAGTCACAAATATTCAAAATTGAAACTACAAAGCTATGGAAAATAAATAAACTATTGTAAATTTTAATTTGAAGTCATCAAAATAATCAAATTGATCTAATAAGCATACAAAATCCGAAACGTGGGATTCATCTAACGAAAATCCATTAATGAGAGTGATACAAGTTTATCAATATTCATTATATAAAACATTTAGAAGACCCATTAAAAAGAGATAAGATTTAATTAATGGCTTAGTAAACTATGTAGTAAAAGCTTGATTGAAAACAAAATTGACAATGGATTGCTTCATTTCTGTGGATTTAATTACAATATTATGTGAAATCAATGTGAAGTAGAAATAAATTACTCGGAAGAGATTAAATTTAAATTCTAGACTGCATACGCGAATAACATAACGAAATAAAAAGTGGAGAAAGAAATAAGTTAATAGTCATTGTTGTTTTGACTTGCCTCATGCTTAAACCTGAGTTAGGTGCAATAAAACCATTTCAATCAGCATGTTTAGACTAAACTGTAATCAACTCATCAGTTCTTATAAAGAATACCTGATTAGACAGTAGTTAAAAACAACAAAAGAATACTTCATTTTAGCTTACCAGAGGGAAAGTGCCCTGAGTATAGCTCTATTTAGTGATGAGTAAAGCAAGACCAAGGCTTGCATGGTCCTGGTCTTGTTCTTGCACATAGAATTTTGGTCTTGGTCTTGCAAACTAATGTGCAATTTTGGTCTTGGTCTTGCAGCAAGAGTCTTGCAAGTTTTGCTTCTAAACAAGGCGTAAAATTAAAAAATAATACACAAGTCAAAATAATAAAATAATCTTAGTCTCTTTCGAATTTGTTTTCCGCATGTTTCACTCTTACCATTTGGTAACTAGAAACCTGAAATCTTCGAAAACCTAAAAATCTAACAATCAAACATTTACTAATACCACATCAATTATCTACTAATGTATTATTATTGATACGTAGGCACTTTTTTATTGTCAAATGAACCCTAGAAAAAAGTCTCTACCCAACCTGATTATATTTTTGCCTTAAATATACGTATACATTTATTGCGAACACAAATTTAATGTAATATGCAAACAATTTAAATTTAAAAATGTAATTGAGGAAGAAAGTATTATTACAAACAATTCCTTGATATTATCATTCAGTGCAGAATTTGAAAGAGCCTCGCAAGACTCTTGAAAGTCTTACAAAAGTTTTGGTCTTGCAGGACATGGTATTGGTAAAAAAAACATTAATCAAATACTATATTCACTAACCGTTACATGCAGTTTAACAGGCAATTAAACTGAACCTCACCATGCATAGTCTAACAGTCGCTGACATCTATAACATGAATTTTCTTGAATAAAATGTATTTTATCGGCTTTCTTGATGTTAATCGTTAATAACAAAAAATCTGGGGAAAAAAGTAATATTATAACATAGAGCACGGATCGAGGCACGGATGTTTGAGTCAGATCATATGGACGCCAAGAGATACCTTTAACCATTATGAGCACTTGCTACATTGAAACCAGTTTCGTTATTTAACGACGAGAAACATTCAACTTCTTGCTTAAAAAATCCGAACATTAAATTCATAATGTAAGGTCAGCAAAATAAGACATAGATAGAGAAATTTGTAAAAAAAACTGACGATAAGATTACTCAAGGCCAGATCAATGAGCTTGATTCAAATACTCTAAAATAACCTCCAGCCGAAACGTGTGAAATTCGCCAGTCTAATGGATGAGGTTTCGTCACGCTGAGTTCTATATCAGGCCGATATAGACATCTGGTGAAGCTGCCGTCCATGCAAAATTCGTGACCCCGCGTAGTGGTGATATATTGTATTGATTACACCTGTCTTAGAAGTGAGCAAACTATTCTGCACCTAATATCGTAAGTAAATATGAGAGAGGAAACCGCACAGATAGTATCCTTACTTAGAGGTGCTTATAATTTCCTGTCTGTAAATAATTTTAAATGGGTAAATTCATTCTTGGATATATGAAGTTGTATTATTTGGTGCAACATAGATCGCTCACCTATCATATACTATGGCATGTCAAGATTCATGTTCATATGTAGAGGATCAACACGACTTACTCTATTTGAACAGATGCCAGATGAGAAAAACGGTTAGATGAAGGTGAATCAATAAGTCTTTTCAAGACACACATCGAAAAGTGGATTTCAATACGTGTATGATATTAATCGTTTTCTTAAAAATCTAAAGAGTACTATTCGTATTATTGTCATAGTGGGTCGGGTCGTATGGGTAAGAGTGCACCGTACTCGTGTGAAAGTACGCTTTCAACTTCGGAAGATTTCCGCACACCTAGTACTAAATAACCTGCTCCTGGGAAAACCTGTATACCCCAACACTTGTTATGTAAGACGCTACTTAACTCATGTGTTGAAAATTTTTTAAACACGCAACAGCGAAAATATCTATGTTTTTTTTATCATTTTCATAACTGATCGTATGAAAAAACATTATCAAATCGCACATTCCCCTTGCTTTCTAACTAAAAACCAATTAGTAATTCTACATGTGTTCTGACTTTTGAGCTCGTTCCATTTATTGAAAAATAGATTAATGCTGCTAATTTACGGCAAAGTGCAGATAACGCTATAGTTTGCATTTGATGAGCTTCGTATCACTGTCATGATTTATTCATTACCTTTCTTGGCCAATCCAAAATATTCTTTATCTAATAGCATTGCTAGAGTGTGTGATAAGCTGCGGTTTTATTCTAACATCTAAAACTACACTCATTCAAAAAAATAATAACACAAGATTTTCTATTGCACATCAAATATCTGAGGTCATTATTTGCAGTGTTTAAAACAACTTGCTTCTTAAGTTCCTTCTTTATTCATTTTCACATCGATTCAAATATGGACGCAAAATGTAGTTAGCTTGTGATTATATACTACCTTTTTGTCGAACGCAAAATTTTGTGATGTCATTTTTTTGATTAAGTTATCTTTAGGTTAACCACAATATTAGTTGATCTGAAAACGCTTATTTATCAAGCATTGCATTCACCGAAAATAATAATTTTTAGATTGGCCCCTGTGTAGTAATATCATTAACATGACAAGAACTTTTTTACCACGTAAGTCCCTATGTTTCGTTATTCAAAAATGCACTGTATTCTGTATAGTATTTTATATACTCATATATAACTAATTACCTCGCTAATTACAGTATGTTTTCTTTAATCCATCATAGTTTTTATCAAAATATGCGAGAATAGCAGAAGATTTGTTCGGTCAAACAACAGATTCCTCTGAGGATAAGTGTTTGTTACAGATCATGCTTGCTGATAAAATGTATTGTTCAATTTGTCTATTTAATTTATTCAGTCAAAAGGTTACACTCTGAGCTTACTTCACTACGTTTAAAAGCCAGAGCTCAAATAATTATTTTTTTTTTGAAGTAATAGGCAGTGAAATTACTAATATTTTGCTTTACATCAATACACACTACAATGCTCAACTTCACCTCTGACCTAAAGGCGAGGTTGAAATAATTATATTTTGAAAGGAGAAATAGTGAGATTATTTAAAAATCTCACTAACACTGTAACAAATGCTCTAATATAGGTTGCCGATCTTCAAAAAAATACATAATTCTTTTACTCCATTCACTAGGTGCAGAAAGCTCACCATCAGCAATACTCGGTAACTTAACTGTTTGGAGACCTGCTCCATTACAGCTCTCACATAATTAAAATCAAACTTGTGAACTTAATAAAACTTTACTTCATTAGACGACATCTCTTGGTGCTAGACCAGTAGCCAAAAACCTCAAAAAATATTTCAGAGAGAAAGTGTCTCGACTGTAGCTATGTTGGACTCCTTATTTTATCTTCATCAGTTTACTTAGTTCGAGTGAAAAGTACAGCAAATTTAAAAGTTAATAAATCTCACTACAGGTCTAAGGCCCCATTTGAAAACAAAATATTACATTCCAAATTATCAAGTATCTACTGCTCACCATATTCGCAGCTTCTTGTCTCTATTAATGATATCTAATATTTTAACTATGAAAGTTTAATTCATCAGAAGAAACTTCTTGATTCTAGTATTTATTTTGGGTAATTCCATCTACTTTTTGTCAGCGTAAGGAATTTTACGTTGATGGCCTTGCATGATTAGGAAGCGATCGAAGACATTGAAATGCAATTGTTTATGATTCACCAATAGCACACAACACATTATAATTAAAGGTTCGACCGTCTGATCGATCAGGTTGTCAAGACCATATTTCCTTCTCCTGTTTAATCATATACTGGACTGCTTTTCTCCAGTTCTCTGGTGTTACATTCTTAATGGCTTGATCATACAGTAGCTTAACATCTTTCATTTTAAATGTCATCTTTTGTCTTGCTACAAATCCTTTTACGTGCGCCCATATAAGTTCTATAGGATTTAGTTCGCCATGATATGACGGTATGCGCATCAGAGTTACATAATATTTTTCTGCTATATCTTCGACGACATATTTCATAAAACATTTTTTGCAGAAATTTGCTATGGCAAGTAGCTCTTTTTTTTATCAAATTGGGTTCAAACTTAATACTTTTGTTAGTGTGCCAGTCGATAACTTTTGTTTTCTCCAAGACGAAGTTGGTGTCTTCTCTATGCGCCGTGAATGATAGCTTGCATTATCCATAACCACCACCGAATCAGCCGGAACAAATTTTATCATTTCACCAAAATAGTGTCCTCATGGTACTCTTCCGTCCGGCATGACTGAACGGTTTGCAAACCTTCTCTTAAAAATCCCTCTTCGCCTCCAATGTGTGCAATGATTAGTCTCTTCCCTTTTCCCGAAGGCACTTTAATACCCGTTGACAGACCTTCCATACAAGCTTGGCGGGCACTTGTTATATTTTTGTCTTGCCAAATATTTTGTGCTATACAACCTTCATTGGTCCACGTCTCATCAAGATATTTGTTTGCCTCCTGCGGTGCTGCTTTATACTCCTCAAGTATTTTCGTCGCCAGCAAACAAATTCTTTTCGGTTAGGCTTTATTCAGGCAAAATGCATATTTTTTAAAGCTGTCCATAAAAATTTTCTTATTATCAAAGGATACTGTCATATTGGCCAAGCTCCATAAAATTTTTTTCTAGGATGAGTATTTCTTATTTAAAATAAAAAGAGGAAACTTTTCTTTGTATTACACATTTGGCGTCTTCATCAAGGACTTTTGCTGGTCTTCCTGAAATTTTCATGGGAGGTTTCACTTGACCTGCTATCGAGCCTGTCATCTTTCTCTCCCGCAATAATTCGAGAACGGTGGAGTTTTCAATTCCAGTCATTCGAGAACATCGTTCAACAATTTCTTTTACAGTAAAACTAGGTAATCGTGCTTTATGCAAACGTGTATACTTATTTCAAATAATAACCTTTTCACTCACGGCTAGTGGAGAATCATTAGAACATGTTTTGTCGTCATTTTATTAATATTCTTATAATGCTAACATACAACACTTTTAAAACATCATTAAGAAGTATTTATTGTGTCTTTATTACCTGTCTCAATAGATATGCAAAAAAACTACAGGGATTTAACGTGGCGGTCACCATTTTGTGTCTCCCGTCTTGTCGTTTTCCGACAATGGTAAAAGAAAATGTCCCACCTTATAAAAATAAGGTCGTATTAAATGAATATAACCTTTACATTTGAAATCATGATATTTCGTTAATAGAGGTGAAATTCGAAAAATGATCCTACAGTGATCTGTCCTGATTAACGGATGATTATTAATTATTATCTTTTCTAAATCAGTTTTGAAGTTTGCGGTAATCTGGTTCGAAATAGTTTACCTTAAAGACCTCTAAATCATCAGGTAATCAAATGTACTCAGATTTATGTATGCAGGCAAGGAAATCCCTTAAAAATATCGTAAAAAGTAGCTGAGCAACATCGCCGTTCGGCGGGTATAATAGAATTCTGGACGATGCCTAACTATCGGAACAGCAAATGATCTGTATAAAAGGCAGGCATTCAAAGAATTAAAGGATCGTTCTGAAGATCCAAAGATGACGACTTTTCTAGTAGGATTTTAGTGCTAAGTTGACTTGTGTAATTATTCTAAGGCCAAACAGGAGGGCAGTAACGACGTTATTAGAGGTGATTTGACTACAAGATGTATCATTTTATAATTTTCAACAATTTGCAATTTATGTAGATTGAATCATATGCTTGATCATACGTAATTAGTCTCGTAATTAATTTAATGTTTTGATTCGTCACGATTTATAGCATTCCTTCGTAATACCTAACTAAAGTCTATAAATAAGCCCGCATAACGTATTGTTTATCGATTTCCTCTATCCTTCATTTTATCTGTTGTTAAATCTAAGGTCATGTTATCCATATTTGACACACGCTGACAATGTATAAGATAAGAATAGTGAATTAATCAGAGAAGCATAGATGATCGATGATCGGATTAATAGATATATATGGCATTTATACTATATATGATTTCTACATACCAAAATTTCCAATATTTTGATTAATCTAGTTCTCATCCCACTTCAACTATAGAAGAGGACTTAAATATTCAACTGATAAAATTAATCCTCAGAGATGCTCTTAGATGGTCCTCTCAGAAATGGTCAATAGAGTTTAGCTTTAGAAGGTCATGATATCTTAAGATCCTTTCGTCAACCTAGTTCGAAATGAAGCAGACGCGAATTTTCCTTTACTTTTCTAAGACTTGCTCCTTTTATCGAGATTTGTATTTCCATTGCGGAATTTAGTCTCGGTTGAGGAGTTAATCCAGAATCATACTGTTTGCATTTGGGAAGACGTAGCTAAGTATAAGGCTATATATATCAGCTATTCAATTTTTTTTATGGCAGTGCCACACACACCAAAGGGAGATCTTATGGCGCTCGACGAGTGGCTTATGTGGGAAGATGTTTATTGACACCATTCTTGAACAGTTGTAGGTTGTAATTAGGGGGAAACAGATGTCTTGGCAGTGAGCTCCACAGTGATGCAGTGCGCCAAACAAAGGAATTCTTGTAAAGCGATGTTCTAGGTGTTTCCAGTTGTACAACGAACTGGTGCGCGGGCCAAATCCTGGGAAAATCTGTCGTGGAAGTATCTGTAAAACAGAGACATTTCGGCCACATGTCTGCGGTCCTCCAGACTATCCAGATTCCCGGTCAACTCACAGCACAGCTCTCTTCTGAATGGTATCCAGCAGCTTTAGGGTGTGCTTTGGTGCGGCACCCCAGATGTGTGAGCAATCTTCTAAGCACGATCTTATTTGCGCTTTGCAGAGCAAGAGCAACTGCTGCGGTATATACAGTTTTTTGATGCGAAATAGCGCAGCAAGCTTCTAGGAGGCTGATTTTGCGATGTTAGCGACGTGGTCATGCTAGGACATATTGATGTTGACTGAGACACCCAGTAGTTCGATTGACGGAGATGAAGGAATGGTCGATCCTGCCATAATAATAATGTCAGGGCACACCGTATTAGCCCTCTTGGTAAACGTGGCTGCTTGGGTCTTTGCTGCATTGAACTGGGCCAAATTTCTGTCGCCCCAAGTGTGAACTTTCTTCAGGTCTTGATTAATAGCTGTAATCTGCTCCTGTCGCTGGTAAAGCTTTTTCTGATCTAAATTGGGTGACAAGGGTACTATCATGTGCAAAACTGTAAACAGGATTATGCGTTTCGGTCAGCAGGACACTAATATAGATTAGGAAGAGGGTTTCTTTTTGACGCATTATTTAAAAAAAAAACACTGGGATCGACTAAGACAGTGTATGGATACTAAAGTTATTTTTTAACATTATTTGTCAACAGATAGAGCTTCCAATGATAAAACACAATTTTTTTTCAAGCCTAAAACGTGACTGGTACTGAAAACGAGTTTATATTTTGGAGCATCCCCAGCGAGATTATTTTCGAGTTATTAAGTAGTTTTAAATGTCAAAGTTGTAGGGGTTTTCCTTACTGAACCGCTTGGATTTTTGAAGTGAAAATACTTTACCTGGAGAGTAAGCTGGTGAATGTGTTACACGAACGCGTTCGCGTGCTAACATATTATTCTGTTTTGTGTGGATTAAGATTTGGGTTTTTTTTTCTGTCAAAATGCTTTTTGTCGTGGGTTGTTATAGAAAAATGGCAAGATTTACTTTTTATTGCAATCTTAATTGCTCCTCTATGCAAATTTAAGACTTGTTCCTTGCTTTGTTTTAAAATTAATTTTCTTGCGCAATTCGGAATGGTGATGGTAAAAGGTAAAGACCGTTTTACTCACTTTATTTAACAAATAGACTAAGCATTTGCCAAATGAACACAGTGCAGTAGAACTATTAATATTAATTTATTGCTAAATGTTTTAAAAATTACTGCCATTAATTTACAAATGCTATTCGAAATCAAACTAACTCTGAAATTAATATTAATTTAAATTTATTTAACTACAGATTATCTGAGCAATGGAAGGGTAAATTTAGGTAAGTACCTTAAGATTTACAAAATATATTTATCTTCCAAAAATAAATATCAATTTGCACATAGTTTGGATAGAGGTCTTGGCTAATAATCTGCAGCATTTTTCTTATTCCCAGCTGCCGTTAAGAACTTCTAAACCGAGCTGTGGAGCCCCAAATTAGGCTGTTTAAAAAATAAATTCATATTGTAGTTGCTAATATATTAACCTTTTTACCCAAATTGAAATTTAAGATAGGCTAAGTCTTGGCTCTTAAGATAAATTGCACTTTCTGCTGAGTTGTCAGCGCCATTTAAACAATAAAAAATGAATACCTATATAATCAGATTACTCTCCGCCTGAAGCACATTGTTGGTTTTTTCTGTAAGTAGGTTATTAATACTTTCTATTTTTATATTCCGGCATGTAAAATTTATTATACAATAATTTACTGCGTCTGCAGCAGAAATATTTATAGCCAATGGAATTAATTATAGTATTCAATGAAGTGTTACGCCTTTTGTTCGAAAACGTTTTGGGAGCGTCGGTTCAAATTGAGCATAAACTTCGCATTAACAAAAATATGTTAATTGTTGATAGTTAAAGGATTATACATTTTAGAAACGATAGCAATATTGAACCAGTATAATATGGCACATAATAATTCGATATAAATATAATTAACTAAATAATTAATTGAACTGAAAGTAGTTGTACCCATTTCGGTCCTTATCTATAAAATACTAAGCCAGTATTGTTTTTAGAAGAGGTATAAGAAATTCAAGGAGAAATTCGTCGTATGGCGATTCATTCTAAGAATATCCTCCTTATATCGCTGTTGAAGTAACTTCACCTTGCGTGAACGGATGATTCAGATGAATCAGAAAAAAATAAATGACTATCTAGTTTCATCTAAATACGAGGTCAATTAATATATAGCTTATTTATTTTTCACCATCTTATCCTAAATGTTTACAATAATAGTTTTTTAATTCAATATTAGTCTAAATATTCTATATCTTTATTTCGAATTACTGCCATATTTTTGTAATAATAAGTTATGGCACATGTGAATGTTACAAAAAAAAAAGGCAACCGTAATATTTTCGCATGCGCAAGTAACTTTACCTTGAAGAAAAATCGAAATTAAAAGATTAGGATAATATTGGCGTACAAGCTTTTAAATTTTTTGGTAATGTAATATTCATCAACCTCCTTGCTCTTTAAAAACCTAACCATTCCGGATGATGGCAACCAAATTAGTTATCATCTCATTTGAACTGCCATCCTAAACAACGTTGAGGTGGTCATTAAAAATCAGGTTTTAAGGTTTTTGAGCTAGAAACTTTGCCTCATTCCTATATTCCTCTTTCCGAACACTTCGTCATGTACTTTTTGCAGAACTTCAGGAGAAACTGACTTAATTCCACATAAAATTGTTTTGTTTGGAATACGATATATCCAGGACACTCTCGGCACTCGACGACACAGCCACAAAGTCACATCTCAGAGGGTGCTTTCTAATCTATTACTTTCGCTTCAGTGGGAGTTCACACCATAAAATGGTGATTTGTAAACATAGTGCTTATTCAGTTGAATATCTGTCTGCATCCTCAATATGGACGTTTACTCCTTGTGCTGCAAAATGGCAGATGGTAAAGATACTGTGCTGGAGCCAAACGAGAAAAGGTGTACGTATCGGAAGGGAAATCTGGAAAATACCTTTGTAGATTGCCGAATTTGTAGAAAATTTCACCACTCTTCTTGTGCATTAAGAATTACCGGACTCAGATTGGCCAATGGCAGTAAAGGACAAACCAACTGTGTTACGTGTGTAAACGTCGCCATCGAAGAAAAACTACGTGCAAGATCACAATAGTAAAAAATGCTGAAACTGTAAAATTATATAACTAGTAAGTAATTTACAACTTTCAATGATAAATTACTTAAAGAAATCCTGAACATTCACGAAAATCTATTAAAGCTGGAGAAAAGTTTCATAAAAAAATTGGGCTAAGTATCAGTATTAGTCGAGGAATTAGTCATCAACAAGAAGTAGCAAAAATTATTAATTAAGCAATTATCTGCTAACAAAGTTAATTAAGCAATAGAAATATATTCGTTATATAATAAGTTTCATAATTTTGAAGTGATTTTTTTTCTGTGAAGTAAATAAGACTGAACCGTCACGCATCACGCTCGAGGTTCTTAACGCGCATTCCGCTAAAATCAGAGAGAGAAACAGTGAACGAAGCGAGAAAGCATTCCTTAATCTTCTTTAGACATGTTCAGCACATTTTTTTATCGTAGGGAACGAAACTGAGTCGTCACGTGCCACGCATCGGATAATGTCGCCGTCAAATTTATTTTTCTCGAAAACGGCTTGGAGTAGTAATTTGAAATTTGCCAAATATTTAGGTAAGGCTTGGGGGGGCTGCTGAAGTTCAATTGTTTTTGGCGATCCGATTTTCCGTTTCCAAGTGATAGGTTCAAATATACGATCCTTTAAATTTTACATCGATACACGAAAAAAATATGAAATTTCCTGTTCACATTCTATTTGACAGTCTTCCGAACCGTATTGAAATAGGCGTTTTTTTTTGGAGAGTATATTTTTAAAGAAGGAATGGCTTTGTGTCTGGCATCAGGTCCTTGATCAGGTCGTTCTAGCGCCGAAGGATTTTGATTCAGCCAATGAATGACGTTATTTTCTTTCCTAATTGTAATTTCTATGTAGTGTGATGAATTTCCTTTAATAGTTATATCTTCATTGATTTCTTGGAAGATATATTCGCTGGCATATTTAGTTGCGTTTAAAAATTCTGTACACACGAAGAATGGTTTAAATGGGTGAGGAATTTACTGCACAGAGCTAATAAGTCTAACACATTCTAAGGTAAATATGAGGTTTTAATCCACGAAACCCTTTTTTAATCTTGCCCTGTATTTTAATTTTAGAATACGTATGCCGAAGGGGGTAACATCTTCCTGCAATACTGTCACAAATTAGCGGCAATCGATTGCAATCCCATTGCTTGCAATAACAATCTCAGTCAGTCCCACAATCAAGTTTGCAATTTCACAATGGTTTTATAACAATCCCGCTATCCACCTGTTTTTAAGTACAATCTTACAGAACCAATTGAAATGACAAAAAGAACAAAACGCTTTTATCCTCACAAAATACTTACAACAGGACGACCCTGAATAAGATATTGAGTACAAATGTCTTGAAGGTTTCTCATGCCAAAATACATGATTCATAGAAGATACCTCGGAAGATACCATTGAAGGGCTGAATGGAAGAATAATAACAGAAAAGTAACAGCACCAAGTATAAATAGAGCTCGAAATGGGGCCTCCCAGAACAGCAAAAATAAAAAACTGCAATCAAAATGGGCCCCAAGCATGGAAGAAACCCCGGAAAGTAGAAGCTATTCAGAAAAAAGTGAAGTGCTTTTCTGAGGAAGAGGAAAAACCGAAAAAAAACATTTTGTGAAGTGTCTTTAAAAACCAAAGAATAGTATGCTGCTGCATATGATGCATGGCATATTGGCCGGATCATAGAAACGTTAGATGTTGATTTGTATAAAATTAAGTTCGTCGAATGAGACCTTCATAATTAGATTTGGCAAGAGGAATGAATATATACAAATAGCAGCAAAGGAATATATATTTTATATGGTCCCATTACTCTGCAGGTAAATGGTCCTTTTCGTCTTAGAGAGCAAGACAAGCTGAATATCTCCATTTTTAGTCATTCTTGAACCTATTCTCTAATAGGTTCAAGAACTTAAAAAAATAAATCTAATTAACTTTTTGGGTTTGCTATACATACCCATATACCTACATTGAAATCCTTAAAAGAATAGCATAATAAATATGTCTTTATATTTTTATTTGTGCGTTTATAAGTGTTATCAACTAAGAATAACCTAATGGCCAAAATAAATAAAACCTAAAAATCCTTCTCTGTCACCCGCAATGGCCAACAATCGTCTGCAATCAGGTACAATAGTCTGTACACAATATATGCAATCATAAATCTCTGAAACCGACAATCACAATTGCGTTGCGATCGCCGGATTGTGGTAGCAATCACAGCGATAGTAGGGAAAACAAGGGGATTGTCGCAATACTTTCACAAAATTTTAGAAGATGTTATCCCTTCTACTGTGACAAACACATCCAAAAGCTTATGATTAATTTATCAGTCTTTTTCGAGTTTTTTTTTTTAATTTATGTCAAAACTGCATGTTTTGCTAAATAGTTTTGTCCTTCCTACCTGTAGCAGATAGGACTTTTATTACAAGTTTCGCGGTACCATTACTAAATGAAAATGTCATATCAGTTAATTTTGGGATAACTTTACTTGGTAATAACAGTATAAATAAATATTAAGTTCGCAATGGTTACAGATTTCTCACTTAGGACTAATATATTATATGGCATGACCCTCGACATGACGTGACTGCGATTAGGATGCAGATAGAACTTAGCAGAATCCGAGGCAGAATCAAAGCTGATATTCTAAGGGATGCTATCCACTATTTATCTCAGATAGGATTGAAATTTTGCAAATGGGACATCTTGTCTTACTAGGGCAGTAAAGGGTGATCGGTTCTTTGTAATATGTGATATTTCGCTTTAGCGTTACTTTGTTCCTGCTTATGTATGAAATTATTTCATTAATGATATGAATTGTTACTCTTGTTTGTTGGCCAAACATTCTCAATCCGTGAGCTTTCATTCTTTACTTATTAATCCTACTTAAAGTTAGTTGAGAT
>MU182435.1:225959-253039 GCA_016904865.1 Pissodes strobi | reverse complement strand
TTTTCAACGTCTGGGCATCTGAATAATACTTTTGACAGTTCGTTTAACTTAAAATATGCTTTTTATCGTTTAAAATCCGTTTAAAACGATTTTAAATTGCAAAATTGTGTATATTACCACCCTAGCGGCTAAAATCGGTTTACGCATTTCCGTCCCCACACTTCCGCCCCGCCCACACATTTCCGTCCCATTTGCCGAGATTTACCCTCATGCCGCCGCGTAAGATGTTTACACATCAAAAAACAAGCTTTGCACTTATGTATATGTTAATCCAGAGTGTGATGTTAATGTCAGGATAACTGAATTTTATAAAAATCTTCATAGAATACTTTGTACAGTGGGTTGCAATATCGACCCATGTTGGGAGAACCCTCGGGAGAACCTTTCTATTAAATAAATCTTTCGGAGGTCGAAAAAACTGCTTCATCTGTTGATATATTGAAAAGTGAATCTTGTTAATTTAAATTTGTATTATTTCATGATAAAACCGTATTCGCGTGGTCTTATTATCTAGCCTCATAGCTTGAAGAGGTAGAATTTTACAGGCATGAAAATTATAATATGTTGATAAAGTTTTGTACCTTATAGTGTGTTTTGCCTAGAATCTCAACAGCATTTAAAATAGGACAGCTGGATTTGGTCAAATAAGATTAGGAAATTGTACTTAATTTATTAAGCAAGACTCAAGCTTAAATTGCGTCAAAAAATACCTTTAAAATACAGAAGGATCTCTAATCCGTCATTTCCAAGTTGTTTAAAATGCTTAATGTCTTCTTCGAATACAGCCACAAAATTGTCGGCAATCGCTTGCAATCCCTTTGATTGACATGGCCAGTCACACTCAGTCCCACAATTGCGCTTGCAATCTCACAATCGCCTTAAAACAATCCTGCCACCACATTTGCAGTCCCGCAATCGCTGTCGCAATCTGACAATCACATTGGTAATCACGCGCGCCTCCACCTGATAACAAAACTCTCAGATGGAAGAGCAACGCTGTTCATAAAGAATTAAAGTAATAGCACCAAGTATGAAAAGAGCAAAAATAAAAATGCCGAGACCTCTGAAAGTGGAAAGTATTCAGAAAAAAGTGAAAGTGAAAACGAAAGCTTTTCTGAAGAAAAGGAAAAACCTCGGAAAAACGTTATGTGAGTTGTCTTTAAAAAATGAAGAATCTGCTGCTGATGCATATGATCCATGGCATATTGGCCGGATCATAGGGACATTAGGTGTTGATATGTATAAAGTGCAGTTCCTCAAAGGAGACCCTGATGATTACATTTATTTGCAAGAGACAGATATACGAATAATTTCAAAGAAATATATTTTATGGTCCCATTACTCTGCAGGGAAATGCAATCCTCTAAAATCCGACAAGAGATGATATCTTCTCGGGTTTCTTTTTCCGTTTAAAAGATACTTCATGTCAAATTTTCTGATAAACTTTTGAAAATGCAAGTGAAAATGTTTTATTGTTAGGAATTCTCCTCGGTATTTTCCTTATTCCCTCATAAAATCTTTGATATTTTCGTTTCTAGGTAAATTTCGCACATTTCGCGATTTTCAATAATTTTTATTTATTTACAAACACGGCCAACTTAGACAAGATATATTATATGATAAAGGGTTAAATTTTAGTTATGAAATACCTATATAATATGATCAGACTTTTATGTAGAATCCGAATGTGCAATAACAAAAAGGATGTTTCATTAAAACATATATGAGTGCGTTTTTGTCTCGGTTTTTGTGGCACATCCTATAAGTATCATCTTTCTATTTTGCAAATTCATAAATCCATCAGTAAAAAATTCAGCTTTCTATCTTTAAGAATAAAGAATTTACAGGGAGCGATATCTATAGCCAATAACCATGTACCTAGATGAAATTCAAAGTATATACCTTATTCCATTGGGTACCAATACCTTTTTTCATGTTGGTCGGAGGAGGAGGTTACTGTTTGACTGAGGCTTTTAATATCTCTTAAGTTAGTTCTTGCATACTAACTTAAGAAACGTGAAAAGCAAAAGCCTTAGTGAGAACTAAGGGTCAT
The DNA here is from genome assembly GCA_016904865.1 of Pissodes strobi. Classification (NCBI taxonomy): domain Eukaryota; kingdom Metazoa; phylum Arthropoda; class Insecta; order Coleoptera; family Curculionidae; genus Pissodes; species Pissodes strobi. Next base: position 250,986 of record MU182435.1, on the reverse strand, counting down.
TAACGATTAAAATCAAGAGAGTTACAGTGCTAATAAGAGAATCAGGAAAAGCCAATGGATTTTTGGTACTTATATAGTGTATAGATGTTCACTCTGACTATTTAACATTTTCACCTTGCCTTGGATTACCGTTCCTCAGGGGGGGGGGTCTGTCAAACTTATCAGCGGCTGTTCTCGTTCGGGGGTACCGTGCCAGACTTCGAGGGATGCAGGGCTGGTTTATAGGTGGGTTTTTTAAGTTGCTGCCTCGGTTGCTGCATAGGTTGTTGAAGCTGAATTACTTTAAATATGTAGACTGGGCAGCGGACGTCTATAAATCTGTGTTCACCACAACAGTTTACATATTTTACAGTCGTCTCATCACATTCAGTTACTTGGTGAGGGTCGGCGCCTTTACTACACCGCTACTCACGCTGGCATTACGTTAGAGCATTTCCGTGCTCCTGGCACCGTTTGCAATGCATAATAGCTTTAGCAGTTTTACGTTAGTCCCAGGTGACACAGACGTTTATGAGATATTTACATTTGGTATTCAAGTGCTTTATTGTATAACTTCGTCTGGCGGCAGGATTCCTCCATCCAATCCTTCCAGCACAAATTAATGCGTGCGTTTTAGCAGGTTTCTCAGCTTATGAATGGTATTCGACTTTGTCATTATCAAACATCCGTTTAAGCGTGTTCCAGTCTTTCAAGTATTTACACCATCAGATTACTATGTTCGATCTCAGAGGGGCCTTTGGCTTTGGAATTATCCTCCTATGCCTTGTTCTAGTAGTCCGGTTTTTTGTGAATGCATCAGAGTTGGCGTTGTCTTCCATGTCCCTAAGCGGCTGGAATCTGTTATTGGTTTTCACTGCAACCTAGGTCCAGATAAACCTTTCTGATACTTCCCTTAAACAGAGTTTAATCGGACTTTAAATTCAGGATTGGGTACTTTTGAAGAGCTATGCTCTACATCAATGGAAGCCGTGGGGGCGGAACTCCTTTGGCAGCAGGGGCGGAGCCTGGTTTGCCAGTTGTTCACTGACGCTGGCTGATGCAATGTTTGCCACTTTTTTGTCATCAGGTGGCGTTACCTTTAAAGCCCTTTCACACGAGGATACTGTATGCGAGATTCGCGTATCCGAGATACAGGTTAAACACACATTCAAATGGACCTATTCACACGGCACGAGCGACGCATACGGTATCGGGATTCTGAATTCCGGCCACTTTAGCCGCCGGACGCTGAATGCGTACGCCGCATACAAAATTACCATTACGATATATGGACCTGTTCAAACATGGATACTTTTGCAACGGAGAATATATCATAGACGCAGGATATTTTTCAGTATGAATTGAATCGTCATTATCGGTATTTTTACTACGCGCTATAGTGATGAACCTATACACGGCACTGCGACTATTTTAGTATTGATTGAAGAAATACGTGAATTCGATGCAGTAGTCCAAGTTTTCGACCGCGATTCCGTATCTCCGATACGCGTATCTCGCATACAGAATCCTGGTGTGAAAGAGCTCTTAAGGTTGTATGAATGTCGTTGGACTCGTGCAACGGGCCACGTACGCCATCAGACCCTTCATATTTCGATTTTTTGCGTCGTCGATCTTCTTCTTTTTATAATACGTTACTGATGTTATGTTTCACTCTCACCCATAGCAAAGATGAGAGGTGCCAAATGAGATTTTCTCGTCTTCTGACCACAGTCAATTCGTGATTCTACTTTACTGGTACTTTTAATTACCTTAGGGTGCAAATCCAACGTGTGGTCTGTGCCTCTAACGAAGGCCTCTTCGATTTCTTTAGTTGACCTATCACCGAGCCTATCACCTTCTTTTGAGAAGATTGAAAGCCAGTGATGGCATTCTCGGCATTTGTCTTCGTTAAGTTGAAGTTTCACTAGCAGTTTCTGAAGCTCATGGAGAGTTTGCGTCCACTCACTCATGCCTGAGGGGTTTGATGCCTCAGCCATTTCGTCGCACATCTCGGACATTATCGTTGAATTCCGGGGATCGGTTGCCGGAAACTAAAAACTTATAAGATCCTCATACTTCTACTTGGATTTGACAACAAATCCAAGCAAGAGCATAAGAAATAACCTCGGAAATAACCGAAACTAGTCGTATTAACGATAGCACGAGTTAGACACGTAAGCAACATGTCGCTCTCTGTGACGTCAGACCGCGAATTAGTTGATATTTTAATCGATATACCAGTTGTAGTAATAGTGCTTTATGCTCCTCGATATACTCCCTTTCCTGCTCATATTCAAATAGTTTTCTCGAAAGAATTGCTAGTTTATTGTATTAATCTTGATAATACTAAACATAGCTTATAATACAAAATCGGGAAAGCATGCACTCACCTACGAGTATCATATGTTCTATAGGCACATCACGCTTATAAGTAGTTTTAAACAGCACTTAAAAGCAGAACATCCTTTACAAATAAACTACTAGCTAAACCAATAATATACATAATAAACTAATGCCAGTTAATTGCCGTAGATAACATTAAATACTCAAGCTTCAAGGCCTTATTGGTTTAAAACATAAGGATGCTAATCCTGTTTTAAGAAACTGTATAAAGCTTTGCGATTAGAGCTAGGTATGATAGTAGTTAATTTGCAGTTGGCTAACGCAGAGAAATTATTGCTGGAGAAATATGTTTTATATGTATTATTTACCTCAGTTTTTAACTAAACATGTAAATAAGATAATTGCGAATACGTCGGTAGCTACTTAGATAAAATTAATTTGTTTTAGATTATCTTTTGAACATTTTAGACACCCATTGGAATAAAATCTGTTAAGAAAATGTGATTACTTTTACAGTGATTTTTAACTCTACCTATTACTGTACAAATTGACACCCCTGGAAAAAAGACTATTAATTGAAAATACATATTTTAAAAGATAACATCAACAGTGTCAGTTAAAGAAATAATTTCAAAATCTGTAATAGTGTAGTATAAATAACAACAAGATGAAGCAAACAGAAAGGTATATTATCTTCACGCATAGCAGGCCATATTATTTAGATGACGTTTTGGTTGGTTTAATTTATGTACCACATTCCTTGTTACAGAAACAGCTATGAAGTGTTAAATTTTAATAATGTAACATAACATTTTAGAAATTACTGTATTAGCAAGAAGCACACGCTAAAGAATGAAAATGGCCCTTCTCGTATCATATATACCTACTATGTACATTAGATGACGGCATAGATAGACATTTGATTTAGAGAAATATATTCAAGTTCCCTATTTTAACGTAATATATTAACATATTTGCCTCATTACTTGATCATTAAAAATGCTAATAAAAAATCTATTTCTACGTAAACCATTGTTCATACGTACAGTCGTACGTAGATGACATTGTTAGTATCACAGACCAGTTAGTATTCTTATTTTGAAGGAAATCCTTCCATAAAATAAGCACCTTTGAAATTGTAATAAAAATATAATACAAGTCGGACACAAAGCGTTTGTATTAATTTGAATTTTATACCTTAAACGGGTAATCGATCAAGATAGGTCGAGGCGTGATTCAAGTGGATAGGGTAAAGTACGGATAGATGCCGCAGGGGGAGAGATGCCGCAGATCACGTGACGCGGATAATACTATATTATTTTATATGGAGGAAAAGTAATACTTTTCATGGCGCGCTCGTATTTAACAGCCGAACGGAGTGAGGCTGGTAATAGAGAGCAAGCCATGAAAAGTAACTTTTCCTCCAAATAAAATATGCTGTTTTTTCTTCAAATGTCGACAAATTAATGCAAAAACGTCTCTTTTTAATAGTAATAATAATTATTATTAAAGATAAGTGGGTTCGCAAGGCGGCTTAGACCGGTGCGATGTCGGTGAATAGGCTCAGGTTGTTGCTATAGTAATGTAACATAAAGCTGTCAGTGGACACTGTCAACAATAATTATATTTTTAAAATTGCGTCTTCGATTGCATTTTAATTCCGTATTGATAAGCAGTTATTGAGTAAGTTCGATTAAATAATAACCAATTTGTTCCTAAATTAGTGATTTTTCGAAATGCAGTCACAAATTGAGTGATAAATACAAATTTTAGTTTAATAACTCTTGAGTTGTTGACGCTTATTTTGATGTTTTTTTGTATTGTATCTATGTTGCTATGGTAACACTTACCTCCGCCGGCGGAAAAGTGAAAAGTAAAGCTCCGGCGGAGGAAAAACGAAACTTCACTGCCGCCTACACAGTCGAATAATGACGGATTTACTGACGTTTGAAGAAAAAATTATTTTCATGACAGAATGACGTATAGAGTTCATACATTTGCTTAATTTTGAGTCTAATCGTCTTAATCAACTTGGACCTGTATACTGGCTTTCCATTGTGGGAAAACTTTCAATATGAGCCCTATCTATTGCAACATCAATGTCGAGTGTTTTGTTTGCAGATGGTCTTTTGCCTTATTTGTCTTCACCTTCAAATACACCAGGAGATTTTCTGCTTTTAAACGCTGTGATTATTGGGCCAATATTAATATTAAGGGTTTTCATAAAAAAATCCTTGACAAACTCTCACTTTTTCTTTTCCCTTAAGACTCATACTTATGGGCATTACCTCTAATTTTAGTGATTTCGCCGTTTCTTAGTCAGTGAGTTTTCCGTAACCTTATTTTAACGTTTCATTAATAAAAATCCATTTTTTTTGCTTAAAAAGTTTAAGACCCGAATATTATCTGCATATTTCTCTCGTTTCTTCTTCCCAAAATTTATATCTACGATTAAACCTCGGATTAAACCTACACGAATTTTAGCAAGAAACATGCTTGGGTACTTTTGGTGGCCTTATTTCACTTTTATTGTTGCATACTCTTGACATTTACCAATCTTTTCCTTGGTATGATTTCTATGCCATCTGTGTAAGTCCCTTCTTCTATATCTATAGTTAGAAGTCTTGCCATTTATCGGTATTTTATCGGACAATTTCCTTCTAACCTGAAGCGGTAAAGTGGCTAGGTCGGTATCTTTATCCTCAATATCTTCATCAGAAGAACATTTTGGTACGAGAACAGATTTTTTGGTGCATTATTAAAATAACGAAAATTGTTTTAAAATAAAGCGCTGTTGCAATCGTTGTCGATTACCAGTAATTACTGATTTTTCTGGTGTACCTACTGTTGTGTTATTCTGATAGCAGATAAGCTGAGATCGAGGCTGAGATTCAGACATTCTCAGGTTCGTTGACTCGATTTCTGTTAAAATCTTCAATTATCAGCGTTTCTGTATCTAAGAAAATATTTGGCATTAATCTTATTGGCAAAAACACTTCTTCGCGTTTTGGGTGGATTTTCTAATAAATCTAAACATTACATTGTTGAATATATTAAATGTGGCAAATTGCAAATCAAAACATCATTAGTCTTATATTCATACGCTGAACGCTGTGATTGGTTAAACCGTTGAATTAAAGGTTCTTTGGTTGGGAAGTCAGCTGATGTTGAGGCTTCGATTTTCTGAAATTAAGGGATTTCTAAAGATTGGGCGCAGTTTTCTCAAGATTGCGCACAATTTCCCGAGATTTTTCCACGATTCCGCGAGATTTCCATTATTGCGTGGCGATTTTGCGGTCAATACCGCAATCGACAGAATTTGTGGCAATAATGCGAGGAGTGATTTCCCGCTCGGTTATAATACAAAAACTATATCGATTCTTGATAACCGATGACTACAAAATGAATTAAAATTAATTTCCGTGCACTTGAAAAGCGGCAAGAACTAAATAATATATATAATAATTGGCCCCCCAATAATGCATCCCTATCGAGTATGTGAAATCTAAGGGCTCCGATTGGTGGGCAGTATGTCGTCCGCCCTTATTAAGAGTTCCGGACATTTATTAATCGGTCATTTTCCTTCAGACCCTGTTTTGTTCCCTCGGTAACTGAGACATTTATGTCTGCATGCAGATCTCAAAATTCATACTCCAGGGCAACAAAATAGTCAGTCTCTCAAGGACCCTGGTGGATGCCGTCTTCATAGCACCTGTAATTTCTACGTGACTCTGTCCAACTGAGCCCAGGACATAGCCGTTTGCGCATCGGTCTACGCATAGGCCCCCAAGATATTCCTACACTTACACACCAGCCCAAAATTAACTCTATTAGAATGATGAGCCGACAGAGCAGCACAGCTGTCTGATCCAGTGTAGATATCCTGCCCTCTGAAGACTCTTAACAGGTTGTTATGTTCACATTTGAAGACCGCATAGATCTCGGCCTAGACCAGGTGCGAAGGTAGGTTTTGTCCCTATGATGCTCTCATACACATCCGCTTTAAAACCGCTTTCCTTCTTGTAGCCACTTGTGTACCATTCGATTCCTTTAATTGGCCCCCCAATGACGCATCCCTATATCGAGTATGTGAAATCTAAGGGGTCCGCTTGGTGAGCAGTATATTGTCCGACCTCATTAAGAGTTCCGGACATTTATTAATCGGTCATTCTCCTCCAGACCCCGTTGTATCCTCTCGGTGACTGAGACCTTTTAGTCTCCATGCAGACCTCAAGACTTCATGCTCCAGGATGGCAAACCAGTCAGTCTCTCAAGAACCCTGGTGGATGCGTCCTCATTGCATCTGTGATTTATACGTAGCTCTGTCTAACTGAGCCCTGAACATGGCCGTTTGCGCATCGGTCCACCGTACGATGACCTCGTAAGAGATAATGAAGAGAACTGGAGTATCCGGGGAACACAAACAAAACTAAGCCTATTTTACCAAGGCCCCAAAGATATCCCTACACTTACACACCAGCCCAAATTCAACTCTATTAGAATGATGAGTCGAGAGAGGAGCTCTGGTGTCTGATCCAGTGTAGATATCCTGCCCTCTGAAGACTCTTAACAGGTAGTTATACCCACATTTGAAGACCGCATAGATCTCGGCCTGGACCAAGTGCGAAAGTAAGTGTTGTCCCTATGATGCTTTCATACACACCCGCATCAAAACCACTCTCCTTCTTGAAGCCACCTGTGTACCATTCGATTTCCATTACTTGGTCCCCGAATAACGCATCCCTATCGAGTATGTGAAGTCTAAGGCGTCCTCTTGGTGGGTAGTATGTCGTCCGCCATCATTAAAACTTCCGGACATTTATTAATCGGTCATTCTCCTACAGACGCTGTTGTGTCCTCGCGGTGACTGAAACTTTTTAGTCCGCATGCAGACCTCAAGACTTCATACTCCAGAGCGGCAAACCAGTCAGTCTCTCAAGAACCCTGGTGGATGCCGTCCTCATAGCACCTGTGATTGACGTAACTCTGTCCAACTGAGTCCTGGACATGGCCGTTTGCGCATCGGTCCACCATACGATGGGCTCGTAAGCGATAATGGAGAGAACTACAGCCATATAAATCTGGTAAAGGATCCTCAGTTGTAGGCCCAAGTGCTTCCAAAAGCTCTTTATAAGGCCATCAAGTAATATGTCTTCGTCATGTGGCTAATATAAAAGCTTTTAAAACGCGAATAAAAAAATTCAGGAACGCATTTAAACAATATGTTGATGTTCGGGCTCCAAAGACAAGACAACGTTTGCAATATCTAACAATTCCACCTTGTAGAGAGGAAAAAGTGGCAATAAAAATGCAAAGTAATTCTTAAACATCCCTTGAAATTAAGACAGGAGAAAATAAACGTCGAATAGGCCGCTTTTCTTGTATATATCTCCGGAATTATAATCAGTAGGTAATTTAAAAAAAATCTCCATATCATTGAACTAAGTACCAATACACAACTCTTTTGTAGTTTCGCATATCCCAGTTCTAAGACTTGACATATCCTGGGTATATTGTATTGCTGTTATAATTTTCTACCCCCATACTATAATCCACCTAGTTACTGTACCACTTACCTTTACACATTTTTAGTCACGAAAATGAGAAAAACGTTATCTCAATGGCACAAAATCAAACGGCATCTCAAGGCACGCTTATTTTCACGTTGTTCGTCGAATGAAATAACCTCTCAAACAACGTTATAACCCATTTATAACCGTTGCTCGACTGGTCCGGCGGGGAGTGACACTACAAGCGGGTCGAAGAATTCGGCGGGAAATTCGGATTTATTTGATGTAAAATAAATAAATAATACCTTTTTATAATAATTATCTGTAGTTAAAAATTTATTAATTGTCATTAAAACTACTTGTTTGTAATAAAATATATTTGTTTGTAATTAAAAGAACTTATTTTCAATGAAAAGGAATTTTATGCATAGGACCTCTGTAATTTTTATGTAATCATTTAAAATTTAAAAATTATTTTTAGGTAGGTTTTCCCCTCGGTTTTCCCTTATGGAGGGATCTCCTCGAATTATTGTCTGTAGCACTTGTTTTGAGATTGTTGGCACAAATTCGCCTCAGTCGCTTCCTCATTAAATACATTTAAATTTCCGAAACTATTTTATTGATGAAGTAAGGTATGAATGTCATCTTTTTACAGCTGATGCGAAATGCCTGTCAAATTCACGAAGAATTATTTTTAGCTCTGCTTTCTAGGACTCAGAACTACTCTCGGAACTACTAATACTTTACCCTAGGCTGTACCTATAGGATAGATATAGATTATTTCTACAATCGTCTTAATGACGTCTCGAACGGAATGACATATTTAAATTGAATCTATGGGGCATGTGGCATGTGGCAAGAAAAACACATGGAAGATAGGTTTAAAAACTTATTTAGTAAAAACTAAGAGCTCTTATCTATACGAACACAAATAAAGAACGCATGACTTGAAATTAGTGATCGGCCGACATGCTTTTTTTTTGCCGATTCCGATAATCGGCCGATACCGATATTTGAGTTGCCGATACCGATAAAATATCGGTATCGGCACGAAATTTTAAAATATTGATAGAAAAATTATTTAATATTGATAATATAGTATTTAATATACATGCATACTAGGGTAAGTAAAACATCTAAATAGTGGCAAATTTGCAAACATTAAAGAGATCCGCCAGCACCGCATTCTTCTTTTTGGGAGTCATATGAGAAAGTTTTGTAAGTGAACCAAGGTATTGAAACAAATTAGAAAAACTGGAGAGGAACGAAATTAGTTTGTACCTATCAAGTTCCGTAATTAACAGAAATGAATCTCCATTTGAATGGTGGGATTTCAATAAAAAGGATATGCCTTTACCGAGGGGCGGCTCACTTGCCAAAATGTGTACATCGATTTCGGAAATCGCAGGGATTTCGAGAGTTTTTAAGGGATTTCTGGATTTCGAAAGGATTTCCGATATGATTTCGGGATTTCGAAAGGATTTCGGATAGGATTTCGAGATTTCGAATTGATTTCCGATGGATTTCGCGATTTCCAAATGATTTCGAAAGGATTTCGTGGGATTTCGGAAGAAAATTTACAGCTGTTTCGGGAGTGCGCCGCTTCGGGCAAAGCAAATGACAAAGAAAGTACACAATAAAATACGAAGAAAATGCACTTTCTAATGCAAAAAACGCATTAATTCGGTTGTTGTTTCAGTTGGTCCCCAAAAATAAAAAGCAGACATATTTAAAACTTATTTATTCTTGGGTTATGATTTATAGCTAGTTTTATCTACATATTTAAAATATATTTATTGTTGTATTGTATTGTATTTTTTTTAATCTTTATTTTATTTTTTCAATTTCAAGTTTTTGAAATCTTTTTATCTCAAACGGGCCCATTGCCCATCAAATAAATATGTCCATAAAAAATATATTCTTTCGTCCTCATCTTTAGGCCAATTGTATTGATTTAAGTTACGTGCTAAAAACTTTACAACACAGGTTGTCTCATTTGTCATTTATCTCGAGCACTCGTCCAATGTACCATGTGTCATAGATAACTGCATAGTAGTGTTCCATTTTACTTTTAACTCTATTTTCTTTTGAAGCATCAAAATGGCTTTTTGTAGCATCTGAGAAACTTTCTTCTTCAAATTCTCTTTCAACGGGAATTTCACTTTCTGTATCTGTTTCACTCTCGGAATTATCTTTTTGAAAAACTTCTTTTCTGTTTTTCTTAAACACAGAACACAACGGGTTTTCATGTTTCCCCCCATAGTTTTACATCTTAATAATCGGTCATTTGATAGGCGGTCTTTTTTTCGTTAATAACCACGTTAAGGTACTTTTTTTTTAAATAACTTCGTTATCTTTAATTTAATTTTAAAAGAGATGAATCAGTTGTAACAGTCTCTGATTTGTATTTTTACTATAACCTTTAATGTTAATGTCCTTAAGTATTTTTATGTCGCTTTCTATTTCCTGCTCGTCTTGAGAATTTAAACTGTGTTCGGACATTAAATCTGAATCAATACTACGTTCTTCAATTTGAAATTTTAATATCTCGAGAATGGAGATTGGTTGTATGACATTTTTACTAAATTCTCCAGAAACATGTACCTCTAGCTTTTTGGCATCAGCAATTGCATTTATTTCTGCGTCATCTATAGTACTTCTTAAAACATTTATCACTGCCATTTCACAAGGTTGGCTACTACATAGCCAAGGCAAAAATAATTCTGGACAGTCTCTAAATTTTTCAATTAATACAAACAATAAATGTGCATTTAGTTTGATGTAAACATATGTTTGTAGTATTATTTAGTTTTTGGAAAGTGGAAGATTATCGTGATTTTTAACTCATGCTCTACATAGCCTAAGAAACAGCACAGAATACCACATTTTATAAACTCTTTCAATAACATTAAGCTTTTATCCAGAAATGAGTCCAAAATATCTAACTATTTTAAGTAACTGTGCAGTCCATTGTGTTACTTCCACATCACCTACACGCTTTACTGTAGTTATATAAAAGATCTACAAAAATAATAATAAGAATAATAATTTTCTTTTGAAATCCTCATCCTAAAAAACTTAAAAAACGACATACAATAAAATACGGTAAGTTAAACCCTATCCTCTATAATATACCTCACCCCTCCAAAAAAAAAAAACAACATTGATGTCAATTTTAATAAAAATAAACCAAAACTCTGAGGAAAAACTCAGTTAAATGATTTATTATATCAATAATAACTGTAAATTTTAAATTGTAAGACTTTTTCACACCTTATGTGATGTGATATGAATTATTAAATCATGCAGCGGCAATAGAATAGGTTCGCTTAAGTAAGACACTTTATATTACTTACCTGTTACCTGGCTATATTACTACCACCAAACAATATACGTAATATAAGTAACGGATAAATTCGATAAAAAATCACCTATGCTGTTTTCCAAAGAGCGCTGAGACACCTCAATTAGTATTTTCGATTGCGCATTTCGTGACACAAAATGTAAATACACAGAGTGTCCCAAAGAAGCATGGCAGCAAAACAATTTTTTTAATGGAACACCCTGTATATTATTGCATATTTGGAATATGCCAAGAATTGCAGACATATTTCATGAACAATGTTCTATACCTATCTCCAACTGTTTTTGAAATATTGACAGTTGAAAATTGACCAATTACCAAGTTTGACAGCCTATAAAATCTATAGGCTGAAGATATAACAAAATTGTTTCCCATCTTGGTTTTTTATAAGCTACCGTTTGACACTAACTTTAGATTTAACCAGAGGTTAAGAAATTCCGGTTAAATTTAACCTCTGGTTAAATCTAAAGTTAGTGTCAAACGATAGAGAAAATGAGATGGAAAGTGCAAACCATTTTGCTCTATCTTCAGCAGTTTAGATTTTATCAGCTGTCAAGCTTGGTAAATTGTCGATTTTCAACTGTCAATATTTCAAAAACAGTTGAAGATAGGTATAGGATATTATACATGAAATATGTCTAGAATTCTTCGCACAATCCACATATGCAATAATATACAGGGTATTCCATAAAACACATTTTTTTTGCTGCCATGTTTTTTGGGACACTCTATATACTTACATTTTGTCGCAAGATGCAGAATCAAAAATACTAATTAAGGTGTCTGAGCTTTTTCTGCAAAAAAGCATAGGTGAATCTGCAGTCAATTCGATCGGGCGACGTTTCGTTTTCAAGGTATTCATCTTCAGAGTTCAAAACCATATTTTCACGATTAATATGACATTCTGGTAGATTTTGGAACTCTCATCACAAATATGAAGTCAATTCGATTGGGCGACGTTTCATTCTCGAGATATTCATTCTCAAAGTTCAAACTCGTTTTGTCATGGGTTTTCCTTCTTTTAACCAACGCATTTGAATCACTTTATACGTTTAAATGATTGATAAAGTACTTGAAGTGTGTTGGATTTTAATTAAGAGAAGGGAAAATCAGGGAAAAACGGCTTTCAAAGTTGAGGATGAATATCTCGAGAACGAAACGTTGCACGTTCAAACTGACTACAGATTCGTGATGAGCATCCCAAAATTTACAAAGTTGCCCAATTTCGACAAGATGCGATAGTTTCAGTAACTGGAAAATTGAAAATCTATTTTTCCGAAAAAAAACGACAAAAAAACATTGGATTCATGTTCTACGACCCAAAAAAAAAAACGAAAAACTCTCCACACGCTAATACCAATACTTATACCAACAAAAAATTAAGGAATCCTTTTTATATTATCAGAAGACAAAAAGGAAAAACCGGCAATAGTGCCCTTGTTGTTCAAGAATTTCGACGCGATCCGCGATACCAATATGGATTTCGAGAAATCCATTTGAATTTCGAATAGGATTTCGGGATTTCGAAAGGATTTCGGATAGGATTTCGGTATTTCGAATCGATTTCCGATGGATTTCGCGATTTCGGAAGGATTTCGAAAGGATTTCGCGGGATTTCGGAAGAAAATGTACAGCGATTTCGGGAGTGAGCCACCCCTCGGCCTTTACTCAAAAATCAAGCAGATATTTTTTTATCTGCCCCTTCTGCAAGCGTCCTTAGTGAGCAAATTTTCTCCGATGCTGGCAACATTTGTTGTATTAGAAGAAATAGATTGATCCCTGAGCGTGCTGAAATCCTGATCTTTTTGCATCGCAATTTGAAAAAGTTGAATTTTGATTACTAGTTAGTAGTTTATACTACATTACGTCATGAATAATCACATGTATCAAACTTTTATTTTTGTTATTTCCTGTTTAGTGTAGAGGAATTGCATAAGTGCACTTTATTTGTTAAATTCTTGATGCTGTGTTATTTAAAATAATAAAAATTAATTTAAAAGTAATTTGATTGTTTTTTTGTTTTATTACAAGAAATTATAATACTAGATTTGTATCTCAAAATAAATAAAATAAAATTGCTTTAATTAAAAAAATGACGATATTTATCGGCAAATTTTTGCCGATACCGATTATCGGCAAAATTTGCCGATATGCCGATACGATACCAATACACCGATATTTATATCGGTATCGGCCGATCACTACTTGAAATGTATTAAAGAAAATTATACTTGTAAAATGCCGAATAAAGGCGATACAAATGATGAAATATACATAACATAAAATGGATATCTCCACAATTACCTTATGCTTTTGACGTACGAGAATAAAGAAAGACTTTTCTTAGTTAACTATAGTCAACATAAGCCTCAGTTTTCCAGACTGGTGAAATAAAAAGCCAATTAATGTTGGGTGACCAAATGGATTCCTTACAAAAATGTAAAAACATAGGCGCCATATTTTTGCTAAGAGCTCTGGTCAGAAGAATAGTTTTTTTACAAGAAACGTAGATATCTTTCAATTTTTTTTTGTATTCCAAATGACTCGCCACATGACTATAATGCCACTGTTTTCGACTGTATCCCTAAGGTATCTCTCCTGGGACTAGTTTCTAAATCATTTTCAGCCAACCTCGCAGTCAGCACTAGAGCTCAAAATAAACTTTTCGTACACCACCATTTAGCGCCAAGAACGGTCGATATCTGGGATCCGATTTTTACGCGCCTTAAACAAAATCATTCTCCCCACCAAATAAATCGGCGAAAATATAGTTGCCTATATTATTGAATTTACATTTCAGTGTTACTGTACCGGTCTTATATTTTGTGCGCGCGACTGCTAAGGAAGCAATTCGTAACGTCAAAGCCTGACAGATGGCGCCAGATATTATATCGGGTTTACCATTTTGAATTAAAGATAGGTACTGCTTTTGTCTGTCTGAAAGTCTGGTTTCTAACGCAAACTTATTTAGATCTTGCGATATATATTTAAACTTCCCAAATCCTTAGTCTAAAAATGTTAAATAATTATTATTTATGACACAAGCGTGCAAGGTTTGCAAAATGAGTGAAGCAAATTCTGCAACTCACACGTTTGGCTTATGAGTGGATTTTGCCGGAAAATACATCTCACACCCTCGCTCACACCTTATGTGGGATTTCGGCCACCAGTCGATTTTCTTCAAATTTTAGTTTATTACAGAACTTATCAAAATAAGCAATTTTTGCCATTGAGATAAATTTCTAACTATACAAAGTGATCCAGAAAAATGGCTTAAAAGTTAAGCAAATAACAATAACATTCCGTCATTTTAATACTAATTTTACAAACTACAGTGTAACTAATTCTATAGCAAACTAATTCCTAATTGTATAAAAATAATATCAACATGCACAAATAAAAAATGATTTAAGACAAGAGGTGTTACTCGGAACTACTACGTGTCAATATTTAAATTTGTAAAATTTTGAGACCTGCTCTCTGCCTGTTAATACTGGAGATTACGGTAGTGTTATATTGGCATGCCTGCAGTGCAACGCAGTTGAACGAAGGAATATCACAAAACCCCATTCGTTTGATGCCATTGCTCTGGGGAAACAGATTGTCCGGAAAATCAGGACTTGGTTTTTCGAATTTGCCTATTGTGGCATGTATGGGAAATCGACTTTAGCCGTACCAAGTAGCTGGTCAGTGTACAAACTAAAAGTACATTTTGATGTGTAAACTAATTAAATACTTATGCATTTTTTGAGCAGTGTATTTGATTAAACCAAGTTTCTTTAGATATCAATTAAATTTTAAAATAATAGACCACTTAAAATATTAATACCATTTATTGGCTATATTATATAGTATATTAATTAATATGTCTCCAAGTAATGCCGGGTAACATTCAGTTATTCGTATCCATGCTTCGTTCTAGAAATCTCATCTCAATCTTCATTGCCATTCGGAAAGAGAGAAGGGTGTTGCGCATGTGCTTGCTTTAAACAAATGCAAATATTTAGAATTGACTAAGTTTTGTGAGCTTGTGCTCCAACATAGTTTCTGGAATTGGCTGAGATTGGCTTGATATTTGCAGTATTAACTCTTTAATTTGACAAAATAAGAATCTCGTGTGTATGTCTGGTATCTGCGAGGGGCCAACCGCTGATGGTATTTTGGTGTACACTAGCTTGGTATTTTTGGAATTATTTCGGTATTTTTTGGTAATATTTGGTATTATCTGGTAATATTTGGTATTATCTGGTAATATTTGGTATTATATGGTAATATTTGGTATTATCTGGTAATATTTGGTATTATATGGTATTTTGTCTGTTGACTGGTATTTTATGGTATTTCTTGTACATGTATCTAATATGAGCATGCGCAATAACTATGCATTATTCACAAGGCACATGTCGCAACGTCGCAATTACATGTTCGATGTCCTAAACAGTGTTGCCAAATGCCCGATAATTATCGGAATCTACCATAATTTTTACTTGATCCTGTAATCGATAATTGCCCACTATCCAATGCTTAATTTTAAAAAGTAATATATACAAGAAGCTATATTCGGAAAAAATTCCAATGGTATATATAATAATAATAATAATAATAATAATAATAATGATAATAATAATAATAATAATAATAATAATAATAATAAGCTCTTTATTTCCAACAGGCAAACGCCCAATTACAGGAAATTCACATACAAATTAAGAGCAAGTAATTCACAAAAATATTGTTATACAAAGAAAAATAATAAAAGATAAAATAAATAAGAGTTATAATTAAAATAAACTAGCAAATTAAACTAAGACTAAATATGAAGAATGTAGAGGAACCTTGACAGGAACGAAACGGATCAAGAACTTTACGAATAACGCAAAGTAAGTTAGGAAAACTAAGAAAAAAACAAATTAATCCAAAATAAGAAGTGACAAAGAAGAAAGAAATGAAAACAAGGGAAATACAGATGAAAAATGAATATGAAGAATGCGGAGATACAGTTAAGGTGGGAACCCGAGGAGAAACCAGACGCCTCACGCAGATGTTTCAGAACGTTAGACAGACTGCTGGTATGTATATGAGAGGCGTTTGATACAAGATTGAAATTTTTGCACATGTTGTGAATGGGGCACTGATATAGAACATTAGATCTCGCCAATCTTAGACTGAACGCGGGTTGTTGTCTAGCTGCTAAACGCTGTACATGAAATGTTATACTTTCCAAAAGAAAGGGACAATCGATCACATCATGGAGAAACTTATAAAGGAATATCAGCGATTGTGAGTATCTGCGCGCAGACAGCGACAGTTTCCTGAATCTGGACAACAAAAGGTTACGATCAAACCCTTGGTCTGGGTAAATATCGTCCTCTCTGAACATAAGATACGTGAGAAATCGCCTCTGCACAGTCTCCAACGAATCAATGTGGCAACCATACCACGGACACCATACAAGTGACCCATAATCCACCCTTGGTCTGACGAAGGAGTAATAAAGCAGTTTGATAACAAAGATGTTGGTAAAATTTCTGCAGGATAATCTTGAATATTTTGGAGAAGTTACATGGTATAGGACGATAATTCTCTATAACTATTGGATCGCCCTTCTTATGCATGGGACAGACTATTGCAACCTTCCAGGTTTCGGGAAACATGCCCAGTTCCAGGATCAGATTGAAGATATGACACTGGGACTCGCACAAAACGATGGAACAGTCTCTAACAATGAAGTGGGATGCCGTCTGGGCCAGGGTGATCTTGTTTTAAAGTTATTTGCTTGCTACAACTATATCATCAGTAGTTATTGGCGGAACGTCGATGATATCGGAATACTGCATTAACGGATCAATATTTGCAGGCTGGTGGGAATCTTTGTACACACTTTGAAAATAGTTGGAAAAAGCCGAAACGACACATTGGGGTCCGTGGTAAGAGTGATTAGTGTCTTTCATAGTGGCTGGAATGCGGGATTGAGCTATCTTGCTTTAAATAAAAGACCAGAAATTTGATGGATCAGAAGTTATGCTTGTTTCGGCATGCCGGATATATTTCCTGTATCTTGTCGGAGCTCGATTAAACTAAGCTGCGCAAAGATTTGTATCTGGAGAGGTAAAATGTAGATTTATAAGTTTTAAAGTCACGATAGGCCTCATAAAAACTCTGACATGGGTTCCCGACATCTGTGCCATTGAGAACAGGCGACCAGTCAGTGTTCGACATTAGCTCATAACAGCTATGAAATTGACTTTTCTGAAGTTATTAAGGTGTAGAGCATCACTGTTTACAGGAAAGTTGCCTATGTGAGGGAGGGCCGCTTGAAAATTGATCAGTAAGGATGGATGATACGGATCTTCATTAACAAGTGGTGCGTCGTTTTTTTGCAGGAAAGTTTTAAAGTTCGGAAAAACTAGATCCCGCAGCGGTTGCGTAGCTATATTGTTTGTGACGGTGGCTAATGTTAGGTGTATTATTTTATTATATTGGCGAAGGTTAAGTATTTCACTGAATCCAGTCAAAAGTCTGTGTTTAGCATTAGCAACGTGTACGTATTTGTTTATATTAATGTTTACATGTTTTGTTTAGAATATTAGTATAATTTTTAACTAAGAAATACCGTTACAAAAATAACAGGACAATAAACAATATAAATTTTATCCACTTTCGATTATTAAGCTGGATTTGTAATTTTTTTTATGGTAGTGACACACACACTAAAGGGAGATCCCATGGCGCTCGATGAGCGGTGTGTTTGCGAAGGTGTTGATTGACACGGTTCTTGAATCGTTGTAGGTTGTAATTAGGGGGAAACAGATGTCCTGGGAGTGAGTTCCACAGTGATGCAGTGCGCCAGACAAAGGAGTTCTTGTAAAGCGATGTTCTAGGTATTTCCAGTTGTACGCCGTACTGGTGCGCTTTTGCCGTCTGTCGTGACTGTCTGACAGGCGTTGCCAGGGGCGGCATGGGGCGGGCCAAATCCTGTGAATATCTGCCGTGAAAGTATCTGTAAAACAGGGACATCTTGGCCACAAGTCTGCGGTGTTCCAGACTATCCAGATTCCGGGTCAACTCCGAGTCGCCGACAAGACGTACGCAGCTCTCTTCTGAATGGAATCCAGCAGCCTTAGGGTGTGCCTTGGTGCGGCACCCCAGATGTGTGAGCAATATTCTAAGCACGGTCTTATTTGTGCTTTGTAGAGCAACTGCTGGGGTGTATACAGTTTTTTGTTGCGAAATAGCACAACAAGCTTCTGGGAGGCTGATTTTGCGATGTTAGCAACGTGGCCATGCCAGGACGTATTGCTGACCGAGACACCCAGCAGTCCGATTGACGAGGATGAAAGAATGGTCGATCCGTCGATCCTGATGCCATAATGAGGGCCCGCCGTATTGGCCGTCTTGGTAAACGTGGCTGCTTGGATCTTTGCTGCATTGAACTGGACCAAATTTATGTCGCCCCAAATTTGAACTTTCTCCAGGTCTTGATTAATTGCTGTAATCTGCTCCTGTCTTTGGTGCTAAGTCTCAGTCGCTGGTAAAGGTTTTTCTGATCTAAATTGGGAGACAAGGGTAGTGTCATCTGCAAAACTGTAAACAGGATTTTTCGTTTCGGTCAGCAGGTCATTAATATAGATGAGGAACAGAGTTGGTGAAAGAATTGCGCCCAGATGCACGCCCGCGTAATTAAATTATTTAGGTATTATTAGGTATTATTTGGTATTTTTTGGTATTATTTGGTATTATTTGGTATTTTTTGGTATTATTTGGCAATTTTTACGATATTTGATATTTTTTTTATATAATATTGGTATTTTCTGGTATTATTTGTCAAATATGGTATTTTAGTGTACAAATTCTAGTCAGCGGTTAACCCCTCGGGTATCTGGTTTCAGTGCCTTCCATATATTTTTCTTTAAACAATTAGACCTATTTGGTTTAATTCTCAGATGATCTGTGCACGTAGAAACGCTTTTCGCAGTGTATTTCATCAGTTTTAGGCTGAAAAGGGCGTTTTACAGTTTAAATAGGCGTGAAAATAACAACGAAAGCAAACTTGTAATATTATCCGCAATTATCTTATCCTGCCTTACGGTTAATACCTTACGGTAGGTTATTTACGAACATATACCACCATGAAATTCCATATTGGCAACTGGCAGATTGCGATTTGCTGCATCGTTTAGATATCTTAATAATATATTTTTTGAAGCGCACTTCATATTATCTACATGTCGTCTATGGTCTATAGGTACCACAGAACACCTGAAATATGAACACAGAGGGATGTGCAGATCATTCAGTAAAGTATTCTGTTAGGGATTCTCAGCATCATTCAGTACCATTCAGTATTAATTGTTTCAATATTCAGTGTTACTTAGTACTTTTCAGCCATATAAGGTAGTACATTTCATTGTCATTCAGTATTTTTCAATATCACCCATTATATGGCAAAAACTTAGTATTTCTCGGTATTTGCAGTATTAGTTAGTATTATTCTTTATTAAAAAGTAGTATTTTTTATTATTCAGTGTTATGTCGCGTGGCGAAAATATCCAGTAACTCCGCATGAGATAAATAAACTATTAGAATTTAATGTTAACCTTAATACTAGATTAGGTAAAGTTTGAGAAAAAGGGTGAAAAAACGCGCATGAAAAAAAAAACTTATTGTCATAAAAAAATACCTTTAGTGTGGTACTGGACAAATACGGAAGCAAAGTTGAGCTTAGACCTGCAAACGCGAGTAAGGGGCACTAAAACCATATACCTCGTAATAAGCCAAATAAAAAGAAGCTAAAAATCTTAACAAAAAAAAATATGAAGGAAACTATGAGAGTTCTAGGCCATCCTTAACTGATATCGAATATTGTAAATCAGACGACTACCGATTAACCCAGATTTGTAAATTTAGTGAGAAGAGAAGAAGAAAAGATCCTAGAAATGCAAATGCTGGCGAAATTCCGAAGGAAATTCCTTCGGAAATTCCTATTGTAGTACGAACTTGGGTAATCGTTAAATTTAAAGGAAAAAAATATATTTAAACACTTCGTTGAGAAAGTTACAGACATTTCAGGCGTCGAAAATGTGGTAGTAGTAATATACTTTACAAAAAAAAAGAAAACAACTTTAAATGGCCTGCAATTGTTGATATCACTGTTCCTATAAGCAGAATACTTAGTAAAAACCTGGTTGTTGCCTTTAATTTGAAATGGTACTTGATGAATATAATATTTCTTAATTTTAATCAACACGCACTTTAATGCAGTTGCGTTTGCTTCTTACTTTGCTTGCAAATGATTTTTTTGTGTCCACCTAATTTCTCGCTTAATTAAATTTAAACGTCTCAGTAAAACCAACCATGCTTGCCGTTTTCCCTTGGTCTCCCCTCGGGTTTACCCTGAACTGGGCTCGATATGAATAAAACTATGCGAGTCAGAAAATAAAAACAAGCACGCATTTTTTACTTTATTAAAAATTACAATTATATTGCCAATAATGAAAGAATTCTCTAAAACACTTAGGATTATTTATATTTACATTAAGTTAGGTAAAACTGCTCAAGTCTGCTATTTTAGCTGATTCTATTTCAGTAAACATAATCTGAGAATAGTTTTTAACGAGGATTGTACCAACTGGAATTTTCAACTGGCCATGTCTATCAGCTTCTAATTAATAATAATTGGAACAATACTGACAATAATCCTTGAAAATACTTTTGTAAAGAATATTGTTCTAAAATGCTATTATATCAATTATAATACTTATTCAAGATTTCAAGCGACCTACGTACCCACAAACAAACAAAACTGAGGGAGAACACAAACAGAGGTTTCAAGCTGAGATCTGGATTGAGATGTATCAGAGGTTTGAGCCCAGTATTTGCATCTAGATTATTCGATCATCAGACCTCTTATACCGAGTCTTGTACTATGTCGTAAATATGAATTCTTTATAAATGTTGAAAAACATGGTATGAGGAGTATTTCTGCATTGTTTGTAGTATATCCACGACAAAAGTAAGAAAGCTTCATCATTTGATGATCAAATTCAATATTTTTCGTTCATATATCTTCTCCGAGCTTTTCTCCTTCATAAATTTATTAAGTATCTGTCAAATAAATCACCCCATACTTCATAATTTTATTCTTAATGGCAGACGTCTGTTTTTAAACCCGATAAACATATTGGCATTCGGTCATCAATTTTTCTTCGAAAAGAATATAACCAAATACAGATGATCATAAAACGTAGGCTGATTGTAGAATAGGTATTATAGAGGTATTTACATGAGAAACTTTAAATTGCTTTAAATTATATATTTTAGGTCGATAAACAAATTTTCAAACATTAAATAAATTGTAGAAAAATGTACGCATACGTAAGTTTTGAGAAGTTATATCTGAAAATATTGATAAGACATTTTTGTGAGACAAATATCTTCGCAGCTTCATAACGCCAGATAATTCTAAGTAAAAGTCTTGCTTCTCTCACTTGAAAGTTCATTTGAAAGTGGATTGTCTTCTGGTATAACTCAAATGTAAATAAATAATAGGTTTCTACTGAAAAATATTCCTAAGGTAAACGTATAGTGCCAAAACCTTCTAAGAGTGTTCTGATAGGAGTATCCAATAAAATTATAGAAATCTTTACCGAAAAGGATGAATTTCTTCAAATAAAACTTTCACTTTCATGTTAGGACAGATCACAAAACAATCAACATACATATTATCAAAGAATGCTTATCCAGAAAAACAAAATTTCCACATTATATACAACAAACTACTTCACTATTCTCAAAACTATTCACAACACCAACAAAATTACTTACAAAAAGAAACACAATCACAAAAATCCATTTTCACCACATAAACACTGATAATCCTTCGGCAATCCACTGAAAAACACTTTCGCAGGCCGAGGGCCTGCCAAAAAACATCCAAAAAAGTCCAGATTAGATCTAAATCACAACGTTTTTACTTTGTTTTATTAGCAACGTAGGACGCCAGACGGAACGTTCATTTCTGAAAGCACAGTGTCTGGCCAGTTCCGAACGCGAACGAACAGTTCGGAGCAGAAAACCGAATACGACACGACGAGTGGAACGGTCGGTCTACAACTGAGAGAACAGCGGGCTTCAAGGGAGAGTTATATTGAAAAGCAATTTGTGAATTGTATAAGTCGGGTAGACGAGGATTCTCTACCCTTAAAGCGCGAGGGTAAAGTTTGGTGGTGGGGTATAATTGTGTTGATTATTGAATTATTGGGGGATATATTATATTGCTTTAGGTATAAGACAGATTGGTGTTATTAACAGAATATTAGATGGAATATTGATTTCTGGATGCTTCTATCAGTTTTTAATTAAAGGGTGACTCCCAATTAAGAATCTAATTGATTAGGACCACTCATAACGAAACAGAAAGCTATTTTGAACTTTATTGCGAAAATATATGATGGTGTACTGATCGTTGTGGGTGTATATATAGGATGTCTCTGAAAGATGCATAAAAATGCTTCCACAAATTTCTGAGGCTAAAATGATGATCTAACCTAACTTACTTCAGTCCAAAAATGGATTTCGGAGATAGTATCAAAAGTTCAATTTGGTTTTAGTTTTTCATAAATAATGTTGCTAATAATTGGTGCTTATCACAAAATTTGGCTTGGAGGGGTGTTGCGGGATGAAAAATTAATATGTTCTCTTATTTTTGTTGTAAAATTTAGAGGGTGCCACTTCCAACGTTCATTTCTTCTGTTTCACTGAGGAACCGTCAGTGAAACAGAAGAAATGAACGTTGGTTTGTTGTAGGCGGAGACAGAGAGTGTGAGAACCTCAACCACAGAAGAAGAAACAATCAGAATTTTCACTCTCAAATGCCGCCTAGCGTCGGCCATTTTTAAAGGTACGCATCCACTAATCATCATCAGACGGACGGTACACATCGGATAAATCGGATTTCTTTTGTGTCCTGCGTTTACTACCACGGATTTTTGGTGTCGGTATCAGCATTTCCCTCCACAGTTAGAGCTAAGCGCTGTTGAAGAAGCAAAAGCCTGCGTGCACTTGTCGGTATTCGCAGTATCAGCATCGGCAGTGTCTGCACGAAACGGATTTTGATTTCGTTTTCGGAACCCCCGTCCGGAAATGCCGAGGTGCGGTCGATTCGATGCCGATAGGGGAACGCAGTCATACTGAAACAATGTAGTTAATTAAAAAATCCGATTCGTACGATCCGTACCGTGCGTCCGCCCGATTATAACCTCCTACAACTAGGCCAACTAGCTAATATTAAAATTAGCAGTGACGTCATCCGAAGAGGTCAATACTTTTTGGCCATAAGAAAAGCATTCAGAGGAGCCAAGAGGAGGCCAGTAAAAGTATTGATTATTTTATCGTGCCTACTTCCGTATTTAACGTTGATTGCCACGCTGGGCGACTAGAATGTCAATTTCCATCTCGCCGTCTTCGATGTATTCTGTATCCAGTGCTACCAGATTGAGCGCTTTATCACAATTTGGGCTACTTTTCACTGTAATTTGCCACAAACTATTTTTCAAAGAAACGTAAACTATTTGTCTTGGATTACAATTAACAATATATTAGATACTTAAAGTAAAAGTTGCTTTGGTATAATATAGTATAGTTATATTAAATATAAATAAATATTTAAAATCCGAAACGTAAATATATAAAAACCGAAGTGAAGCATAACGGATACAAAACCTTTAAGCCTGAAAAAAGCTCCTATTATTTCTGCATGTAGGTTTCGACCATGATGCTACTATTCCGTAGTAGTATCATGGGTTTCTACCATGAGTCTTTAAGAGCTTTTCATGTTTTCGTTCGTTTAGTTTCCTTCCTCAATCGCGTATCTTCTGTTTGAACTCCTCTGCTATAAATTGAGGCTTGAGTAACGTTTACACCAACATTGTTATATCAAAATTCACTGCAGAATGATCAGTTGGTCCTCCATGGTAGTTATATTTTTTATTACTCTCTCTAAGGGGGTTCCTCAGGGATCAATCCTGGGCCCTCGTTTGTATATTGTATATGCTAATGAGCTCCCGGATATCATTGAGGAATACATTGTTCTGTACGCTGATGATGTATCTGTTGTGTTTAGTGAGAAAACTACAGAAATACTTGTTTATAATGCGCACGCTGTAATGGACCTGCTTGATAAATATTTTCTGCAAAATGATTGACTTTTGAACATCACTAAAACACAATGATAATGGTATTTTAATATCTTATAATGGTGACCAGCTTGAGTCATTGGAGAGTTTGCGTTTTTTAGGGGTGCAAATTGCTCTGATGTTGAATTGGAAGGCACACATTGAATGCCTAGCATGCAGTATATCTAAATACTGCTATACTCTGAGCGTAATAACAAAAGAGGTAAGCACGTCGGCTGCTATAAGCACTTTCCATGCTTATAGCCAGTCTAAGCTGCGATATGGAGTTATTTTTTGGAGCGGCTCATCTGATGTGTACAGAATCGTGGTAATGCAGAAAAGGTGCCTGCGGAGTATATTCTGTAGGAGGCAGCAAGAAAGCTGTATGCTTATTTTTTTAGAACATCAAATGGGAATGTATATATTAGATACTGTGTTATTTATATATGATAATAGAGATCTCTTTTCTGATTGTGATTTAAAACATTATTATAATACTCGCAACAAAAATAGTCTAGAACCTGAAAAGTGCAATTTTACTTATCTACAAAAAATGTAAAACACTGCGCTATAAAGATTTATCATTCATTGCCAGAGAGAACTGGATGTTTGTCGAGAAGTAAACTTAAATCCGTTTTGTATAAATACCTGCTTAATAA
>MU182435.1:180607-210959 GCA_016904865.1 Pissodes strobi | reverse complement strand
TTGGGTTACTGATACCCATCCTCAGTGATTTGATCCTGACGTCATCTGTCGGAATTCTTGTTTCACCTACTTGAAATATGGGGACTGGGAAAATTGCAACCTTAAAGGACAATTGACTTCAACAAGTGATTGAATTTAATTAGGAAGTGGCCAAAGGAAAAGTCAAGAGTTTCAACCGACGTATATATTTTCTAGGTAATTTAAAATGAACTTCATGTAGGAGATGGAAAGATTTATCGTTGTAACTATTTTATTATTCCAGAAAAAAAAATAGGTGAATTATTATGTCAGCTGCATGGTGCTCGTGAAGGTATTGATACTTGTAAAAACAAAGAAGGAACTCCATTGTAATGGCCTGGAATGTCACAGAATATTGAAGAATATATCAAAAGGGTTATACCAGACTGAATACAAAGCAACACCTAAAAAACATAAAACACCTCACTGATCATATTATTAATAGAAAAGATTACCTTGTCATAGTACATTAACAGTAGAAATAAGAAGAAGGGATTTAAAAAATTAAATTTTAGTATAAAAGCTTTGAAAAAAGAATTTCGAACCAATGAAGTACCCTCTAAAATTGTGGCAGATTGTCAACCTCCGTTCAATTTATCCGAATTTAGGAATTTTACAGAAAAATGCGATTTTAAAATTATAAATTCGAGCAGGGAACATTCAATGTTTTATATAGAAAGCAGTGCGAAGTGGTTGTAATGAATTTATATGTATATTAAAATACAATAGCAGTTTGAAAGCATCATTACAATCTGCACCAGTATTGCTGCTGAGATGAAAACTCCGCTGTAAAAATTTACATAGAGAATTTAAAACCTCTATTTGACTGAACTCATAAAGAGCCTTTAAAGCAGCAACTCAAAATGAAGAATTATAATGTTCGGTTATAAAGCAAGTGAAAGAATTTCAACCGAATGAAGCAATATTTTATCAAGAAAGTCAATGAAATTGGAAGCCTGTAGTCAGTTTGAAGAAATGTAAAAATGTCCAGTTTTACATTAATAAAACAGGAAATAATATACTGTTTAGAAGAACCAGAATTTATTAACTTCATAGTTTGATAATTTTGAGGGCGAAGATGATGAAGCTTAAACTGGCATTCCTTGGGCTAAACGTCAAATATTTAAGAATCATTTTTGGCAAAAAAATGCCGTGAGTGGAAAGTATCCGTGTACCTATTTTACCGCAACCGATAAATTTAGAGCAATTTAGCAACTAAGTTGATTTAGAACACCTGCTTCAACTCACAGCATCTCTCACTCCAGAGAGTTCCCAATAGAAATGCAAAGTTGCGCCTTATGTACGGAATTCAATCATTCACAATGGCTTTAGATTGGAATATGTTTCGGCCTTTTTGAAAAAGTTATTAGTAACTATTTCATTTCGGAAAATACACTAATCACTCGATCTAACATCTAACCAATTAAGAAATCACACTTTCATTTACTCTAAGTCATCATTGATGATTTAGCCGTATTCTCCTTTCGCCTTACTTCTCCATATTTCACCACGTAAGGGAGAGTGGGGGAATGATGCGCAGCGGGTAATGGTACGCATCACAATATTTAAGGTTTAAAACGTCATGCAGCTAGTTTAATTGGCGCGGCAGTCTACCGCTCAATTGACGAACGTCTGACGCCATCGACCACGATGTCAGTTAGCAATTTGTAGTCGCAGTATGCACATCTCGATTTATCGCATAAGTTTTGTTAAATTTGGCCGGTAGAAAATAAGACGGTAAGTGCACAATTTATATGCTATCTTCTTATATGAGTTATCTTCTAGATGCTTAACATCTTAGACGTATTTTGGTACATTTTTATGAATGTTTGAGCAGTACTCTTTTTTCTATAAGGAAAAATATGCCACCAACCGCGTGAGGGTAATGATGCGCATAGGTGCGCACAATTCCCCCCCCTAGAAATAAATATTAAGTAGGTATATTTACTAAAAAATACATTTTTTTACAGATGCCACAAAGTTATAATCGAACGACAGAAATATTGTCATACACAGACGAAGACTTGCAGAAGGCTCTAAGCGCCATTAAAGATGATGGCAAAAAAATTAGAGAAACAGGAAGAAATTTTAAAATTCCTGAGTCAACCCTCAGAAAATATTTGAAGCTCCCAGAAGATGCACATTAACCACTTCGTTTAGGTCGCCAACCGATATTCATGAAAGAAACAGAAGACGAACTAAAGGAATATGTTTTAATACTGGCAAAACTATTCTTTGGTTTGACACCCAAGGGGTTAAGAAGACTCGCATTTCGATATGCAGACGAGAAAAATATTAAAAATAATTTCAATCCTCAAAAGGGGTTAGCGGGGAAAGATTGGCTTTACGGTTTCTTGAAAAGAGTACCTGAGGTTACCCTTAGACAGCCAGAAGGGACCAGTTTGAACAGAATTGCTTCGTTCAATAGAGATTCTGTTCAAGCTTTCTATTCAAATCTTCGAATTCTGCTAGAAAAATTTAAATTCGAAGCAAATAGAGTATACAATATGGACAAGACTGGAATTACGACAGTCCAAAAGAAATGTCCTAAAGTTTACGGACCAAAAGGTGTCAAAAAAGTGGGAGCCGCTACCTCAGGAGAACGGGGGAGGACCATAACAGCAGTTTTCTGCGTAAGCGCGGCTGGGAACTATATCCCTCCCATGCTAATTTATCCCAGACAGAGAATGTCAGATACCCAGAAAAAAAACGGACCAGTCGGAGCCTCCTACAAGTGTTCAAAAACTGGCTGGATTAATTCGGAGCTGTTTGTCGAGTGGCTGTTTCATTTTGAAAAGTACATGAAGCCTTCAGACACTGATCCTGTTCTTTTGGTGCTGGACAATCACTGTAGTCATATTTCGATTCCAGCATATAATTTCTGTAGAGAGAAGAATATTCACATGGTGTCCTTGCCCCCACATACCTCAGATCATCTTCAACCCTTGGACCTCACTTTTTTCAGTCCCTTAAAAAATGCCCTTTATAGGGAGTACGACTTATACCTATCAACAACTGGTCATACGAAGATTAGATAGATAGATAGATAGATAGATAATCGTTTATTTATTCCCATGTAAAACAAAGTTACAAAAACCCTTCAGGGTATGGAACATGGTCAAAAAAATGGTAATAACAAAATTACAAGATAATATTTTTTAAATACTAAACTAGCGCTGTACATGTTTATAAACAACTGAGAATATATTTAGTATAAGTACTGACTGACACAACATTACAAAACAAAAAAATATAATAAGGCATTTCAAAACATTAATTATCATGATATGGCAACAAGCAAAAAATCTAAAACAAAATTAAATTATTTTTATCACAGTTATAGAATTCATTTAAATTGTAGAATGCATTCTGACACAGGAACCTTTTCAAAACATTAATAAGTCTATTTTTTGGGAGTCTGCGCACTCCTTCAGGAATCGAATTATAAACCTTAGTAATTGAAAACTCAACATTCTTTTGCAGATAACTATAATTATATTTATCACATACTAGATTCGATCTATTTCTAGTGAGATACTCATGATTCAATGTTGAATTTTCAAACAAATCCTCATTATTTCTGACAAACATTATACAATCCAAAACATACATGGAAATTACTGTTAAGATGTTTCTTTCAATAAAAGTATTTCTGCAACTTTCCCTTTGTTTCATCTTAAACACACTTCGCAGGCATCTCTTTTGTAGAATTAAAATTCTTTGGATATCACATGAGTTACCCCAAAAAATTAGGCCATATTTTATACGAGAGTGAATAAAAGCATGATAGGCACACAGGGCAGCCTCAACACCCACTCTCTCAGAAACAACCCTTAGAGCAAAACAGTATTGCGCAACTTTAGTAGCAACACGCTCGATGTGCTCCCTCCAATCCAACCTCCCATCAATACAGACACCCAAAAATGATACACTTTCCTGTGATGTGATTTGCTCGTTTCTATACAAAAAACCAAAGTGATGTTCCCCTCTATTGCTAAAAAGGACCGATTGAGTTTTGGAAATATTCAAACATAGGTTGTTGGATGAAAAGTACCCATCGAGGGCTTCCATTGCATTTGAAACCCCCTTCAGTAACAACTCACCACTACTCTCACTAAATATCAGTGTTGTGTCGTCAGCATATAGTACAGTCTGTTCCCCAGAGACCTCTGGCAGTTCCGTTGTGTAAATAATATACAACAGAGGTCCAAGTATTGATCCTTGAGGCACTCCCCTAATCACATCAACCTTTCTTGATTTTACTACCCTTCCCTGAGTATCAGACTCCACCACCTGCTGAGTCCTATGACACAAATATGATGTAATTAAACCAAGAGCTTTACCCCTGATTCCGCACATTTCCAGCTTATCAACAAGTTTCTTATGGTCTACACTATCAAAGGCTTTAGAAAGGTCCAAGCACATGGCCAACGTTTGCTGTTTATTATTTAAGGAGTCTAATATGTTGATGAGAGCCTGATATATTGCTCTTACCGTGGACTTGCCCTTTCTAAATCCATTCTGTCTATCTGATAAAACCTTATGCCTTTCAAAAAATGATAGAAATCTATTGTAAATAACTGTTTCAAAAATTTTACTTATGTTAGGCAACAGGGATATTGGCCTGTAATTATCTTCTTGATCCCTTTTACCTTTTTTGTACACTGGTTTAATAAGTGCATTCTTTAATTTGTTAGGAAAAATACCCGTTGACAAACACAAGTTTAAGACACAGGTCAGTGGTTGTATGATCAAATCTGCTACCTCTTTAATCACTGATATAGGAATATCATCGTCGCCTGTAGCCTTTTTATTTTTCAATTGTCTTATAATTTTTAAGGTTTCTTCTGGATCAACCGGTGACAAGTAAATGGACTGGACCACCCTACCGGGCATATATAAATTACTCTTTTGAGAAGCCACATTTGGACATGAATTTAAAAAATAACTATTTAGTGAGTTTACTATTTTGAATGGATCATTATATTTGCGAGAAAAATTTTCCAGAGCAGAGGTCCTCCTGTTAGCCTGATCAGTAGTTTGCCTCACAATCTTCCATGTAGCCTGTATTTTATTTTCGGCATTATTAATAAAATCTTTATTAGATATCTGTTTGGCTTTATTTATTACTTTTTTTAAAACACTACAGTAGGTGTTGAAGAACTGATGCGAGACCTGACCCTCAGTTTTTTTATAGTATAGCACGCGTTTATGCCTACAAGATGTTCTTATACCATTGATTACAGAATATGATGTCGCTGAACTCCTGAATAATGCATTTATGAAAGTAGCTATGATTGAAAAAGCTGTATCAGGTTTTCGAACCTCGGGAATATTTCCATTAAACCCAGACAGATTTGATGAAGATGACTTTGCCCCCGCCAACCAAGTGCTGAATCATACGACTGAAGCTGTCCCGGAAGTAGCGAATCCAATTGCTCCCATGACAAATAGTGAAGTTTCGTTACCTAATATTCAGCCGAGTTTATCAGTTGCCAATCAAGATTCTGCAGACAACTACAAATGTGACTTCTGTTAAGAATTATTAAAATAATGTGACTTCTGTTTAGAATTATTAAAATAAATATGTAGCCTAAATCACTCTTTCTCTTTTATTTTGCCGTCTGTCTCTGATGCGTATCATTACCCATCTCTTGCGCATTATTACCCGCCAGGTTGGGGAATCGTGCGCAAGTGCATCTTTATACTCTCATTATTTTTTTTCAAATATGGTTAAACCTACAGGAATGAAGATAATACTTATTGATAGTCTGGTAATTGGGTCTTCTATTTCTAGCTTTAAGTTTTCTATAAAATATAAAAACCTTAAAGAAGTACGACATTGCCTCGATTCCCACATTTTGAAGACAAAATATAGCTACTTTAAAGTTAGGAATTTCTTTCCCTGGAACCGAGTCTGAGTAATATACATCAGGGTTCTTATTTCTAGCTACTCAGAAGTTTACACTGCTTTATCTCACTGTAAATTTTTGTCTGTGGCTTACCTACAGAGCCTTTAATATTATTAAATTACTGGAAACTTAGTATCTTTTCGTTTCCGATTTAGTGAAGGTTAATTTTGAATTAGTTGCTTGTACGTAGCAAATATTTTTTGCGTCTCTTAAGTTGTTCGATATAGGATAAACATGATCCGCGAGGCTCAGCTTTAATTCGCCTCCCGCAGTACTAACGCGTTTGTTACCCCATATCCATGTACGAATACAGCTATGACATTCATTCGCCGTTTTGTAATTAAGATATTTTGCCATTTACTAGTCAATCGGTGAAACTCACGCATAGTTCCAGTATAGCCTGAAAGCTGCAAACGTGCAAAGGCGAATTTAAAAAGCTGAAGTTCGACTTTGCGACCAGGATTCCGTGATTTTTGCCTATCTTCAACATTACTCATCGTCTTCGTTACCTCTTTTTATCACCCCTGATATAATTTATCAGGGCTGATATTAATATGAGGTGCAATGATTTTTGGAAATATAAACCCTGGAAAGCGTTTTCAATTTAAAATAATCCAATTCTGTCGATTTTAAAAGTATAGGGCTCTGTTATTTGCATGACTGAGAAAACTTCTATCCAAGAATATATTCTACTTTTACCTGAACACCAGCATACAAATGGGCGCAAAAATTTAGACTATTGCAACTTTAGCTTTGAAGTTTTAGTAAATGCTAAATACGTGCGCTCAAAAAGAATCTGGTATCAAGGCGTTTTGCATGAGGGATAAGATTAAACCTTCGGCTAATTTTTTTTTGTGGTACGTCTGTGATCATTTTACATAGGGAGAGATAGCCTTTGAAATGTCGACGGCACTTGGATACCCGACTAATACGCATCAATCTATAAATAGTTCTGGCAGATATAGTAATTAAGCATCTCGATTTTGGAATATTTTTGGAATTTGAATTGATATTATGACATTTAGACAAATTATCTTAAAAGAAAATATCTTAAAATTTAAATTGAATCGTGATTCCAACATCTAGAAATATCAAATATTTCACGTCAAATTGGATGAGAGCGAAGTTACAAAAAAAATACACATCAAAGAATAACGATCTGATATCTCGTCTTTAGGAAGCTAGACTAACAAACTGTGTATTATCCTATCTAGCTGTATGTCCAACTCAGTGAGTTGTACTACCTGGCAAAGAATTATTTGATGAATAACTTTTTCTTAAATATTGACAATATATACAATATGGAGTGAAAACGATAACTAAACATCACTACAAAGCATATCTACCTTAAATCAAAGTACTTCTTTGCTTTTCTAATGGAACGTTTTGATTAAAAGCCGCTATTGCTTCGTTTCGTTTGAACCCAAGCTATTATTCTTAAATTGTTCTTATCTGCTCTACAATAATTACTGTCTTCTTGAGATCTTTCAGATATAGCTTAAGAAACCTTAAGGCGATTATCTGGTTACGTAATGCAGGACTTCGAAAATAAAATGACCTGAGTTTTATTAGCGTATAACTAAATTTACCAGTCCCGTGCGCACATCCACAGTTTCAGAAATTTTATTTTTCACTACATACATTTTGACAATGGTGTTATTCGGTAGGTCAATGCAATATCATATACCAATAGGAATAGTTCTCCACTTTAAGAATTATCATACGTGAAAATGTTGAAAAGGCATGGATAAAGTGGAGAATCTTTAGGAATTTCTGCGTTGACGGACTTACCGCTGAATTGTACTCCATCAGCAGGGCTAAGAATGTTCTGCACAAAAGAAAGGATAGATAGACTGTCCTTTTGTACAGAGAAAGAATTTGAGCAATCTTAGTCTAATTAGTTTTACTATAAGGCAATTATGACAAACTCTATCAATGGCCTTGGAAAAATCGAAACATACCCCCCCCCCCCCCCCCCAGGATATTAGTAGTCAGTCTGGTCCATCGAAGGTCTTTGCAGTGACCGGTCCTGAACTCAAGCTGCCCCAGTAACAGAACGCAATTATCCTTGATAAACATACTTAGAGGCGGAAGAATCGTGTTTTCGGCTACCTTTGATAGGTTGGATGGTAACTGATTTGTCTATAGCTAAAAAGTAGACGGAGATATATACCCTTTCTACCCTTCTGTGAAAACTCCTTACAAGCAGTGCCAAAATTGCTTGCATTACATGTGTCCAGATTACAACCAGAAGCCACACCAGAGGACCTTACATCAATGCTCCAGGTACACTTTCCGGAGATAGAGTGTGTGAAAATAAGTTCCAAACATCCTGAAATCTGCTCATCATTTAAGGTCACAATAAATCAAGACAACTATAAAAAAGCATGTCGTAGAGTTGTTTGCCCCCCATGGCGCCGTTATATCCAGGTTTTTTGTGAAAGCGAGGATGTCACAAGAAGTGAATCCTCAAGCCCCAAAATGAAAGTCTACTTTCAAAATATAAGAAGCCTTCAACATAAAATAGATGAGCTGGGGTACTAAAGCAAGGAGCAAAATACCGACATTATTTGCTTATGCGAACACTGGCCCACCGAAGAACTAGTAAACTACCACAATATAAATGGATATCGAATTGCAAATCAATTCT
The DNA here is from genome assembly GCA_016904865.1 of Pissodes strobi. NCBI lineage: Eukaryota > Metazoa > Arthropoda > Insecta > Coleoptera > Curculionidae > Pissodes > Pissodes strobi. Next base: position 202,379 of record MU182435.1, on the reverse strand, counting down.
GCCGAATGGAGCCATATGGGGGCATCCTACTATATGCAAAAGGGAATCTCACTACAAAAAAGATTGGGCAGATCGACTCACTGGCAGAAGAAAAACTTTTTGAAGTGTCGGCAATTGAGGTGAAAACAGAAAATAAATATAGTCCTAGAATTATTATTGTATGCTTGTATCGTCCTCCTCAAATAAATAATCTGGAACAGTTCTACATTAAAATGGACATGCTTTTATCATTTTTAAGTAAAACCAAAAAACCATTTTACTTATTTGGGGACTTTAATATAAACTTATTAGATAAAAATTGTTGCAGCACGAAACATTTTACAAATATTATAAATTCATATAAATTTGAATTTCTTATAAAAGATATTCCTACTAGGATTTATAAACAAACAAAATCTCTTATAGATAACTGCATTTCAAATGTTAACGATTGTGAAATTTTGTTAAAACAGTTTTATTTTTCAGACCACATGAGCATACTATAGCACACGGCAGTTCAGGAAACAGTGCAAGAGCTAAAAAATCAAAACTGGTCAGTGATAAAAAATATGCCAGATCCTGAATGTCTTAATCAAAACAATCTCGAAAAATCTCCCGATTAAAACAAGAACGGTTCATCTCAAAAATAAATGAAAAAGTGGTACACAAAAGAACTAAAAATCTAAGAAGTAATATCAAATTTTTTGTGTATTGTTCAAAATTATACAAGTTTGACCTGCACGAGAAAATCAAAGAAGCCAGATCATTTTATAAAAAGAAATTAGAAGAACAAAAAAGAAACATTATTTACGCAAAATTGAGTTGGGAAATAACCAACAAAAAGTTATGTGGAAAATTTTCAATGCACCAAAAAATCAGATCTCACAAAAATAACCAATCGACCCAAATACCTTAAACAAATTTTTTACAGATTCTCCAATAGAAACTTTAAATTCTTTGCCAAAATCTAGCACAAACCCCATCAATTTTGTGAATGAAAATACAAATAGAGAGTTTAAGAAATAAAGAACAATATTTCTTAGACCTATCACAGAAAGAGAAACTGAAAATTTTATTAAGAAACTAAAAAACAGCACGGCCAAAGATATATTTGGACTAAGCAATAAAATTATAAAAGAACTAAAAAACAGTATTCTAGAGCCAATCACAGAAATAATGAATCTATGTTTCTTGAAAGGCAAGTTTCCAAGCAAATTAAAACTCTCTCGGTTTGTGCCTATATACAAGGCAAACGAGGATCCTGCAGACACAAGTAACTATCGTTCTATTTCGATAGTGTCACCTTTGTCAAAAATTATAGAAATGGCCTTCTGCACCCAGGCAGCTGATTTCTTGGAGAAATATGATTTACTTGTCCCAACCCAATTTGGTGTCAGAAAGGGTTGCTCTACAAAACAAGCTATAATGGAGCTCGTGGTCGACATAGTGGAGACCTTTGAGGGGGGCAGGGTGGTGACAGCTACCTTCTGTGACCTCTAGAAGGCCTTTGACTGTGTTGACCATGAGATCCTTCTAGAAAAAATACCTCTCCATGGAACACGTGGAAACGCTTTTTATTTTCTTAAGTCATATTTGTCGCAAAGAAATCAGTTGGTTACTTATAATGGAGATCAATCAACTATACTGTCAGTAGATACGGGGGTCCTTCAGGGATCCGTCCTAGGACTCCTACTGTTTATAATATACAGTAATGAATTCTCTTTTGTTTTAAAAAAATCCAAATCTCTGCAATTTGTAGATGATACAACATACTATAATTCTCATGTCAACATTAATCAGGCCAACTTAACCAGTGCAGAATCAACCAACTTAGCAAAAGACTGGTTTGAATCAAATAGGTTAGCACTTAACATACATAAAACAGTTAACATTAATTTTACATTAAAAAGGGATTTTGGCGAGGGTGAAACTACCGAAACTAAATTTTTAGGAATTACATGGGACCAAAAATTATCATTTAAAACACACATCACAATCCTGGCTTCTAAACTTTCAAGCATTAATTTTCTATTACGAAAGATAATGGAATATGCTACAACTGATATGGGCCGCAATGCCTACATGGGTCTATTCCAGAGTACTATGACATATGGGTTAATTGCATGGGGAAATTGTACAGATTGGCACACAATATTCAAACAACAAAAAAAAGCTATAAGGATCATAGCAAAGTTGGGTTTTTTGGAAACATGTAAACCACATTTCAAGTTGTTGGAAATCCTAACTCTGCCAGCCCTTTACATATTTGAACTACTGACCTTTGCAAAAACAAATAGCCAAAACCAAATAGTCCATTCAAGTCTAAGTGATCATAATACAAGAAATAAACATCAATATGTTATACCTCAACACAGACTTACAACAACTCAAAAACAATTTCCGATTTTATCTCTTAAAATGTTAAACAGTATCCCAATGGAGATAAGAAATCACAAATTTAAGACAATTATAAAAGAAAAGCTATTAAACCTGAGCCCATATGATATACAGGAATTTTTTTACATAAACTGGAACTACTGTGCTTGAGCTGGATGCCAATTGTGCCTAATGATGGAGCAGGCGGTGCAGATATGCTCTTTTATTGTTCGTTCTATCCATTCTCGCTCTATTCTGTTTCCTATTGAGCCTCTACTAGTTTATGTTATATTATCAAATCATGATGTGATAAATGAATGTATGTATTTTCTTGATTTTAATTGTATTTTAATTTTATTTTAAACACTCGTTTTAAGTTCCATGTTGTTTGAAGTAAAAAATGTGTTATTCCATTAAGTTTCATATACGAGTATATTAACTATAAGTAGTATGTGTAGGTTTGGTATATTTTATAGATAGATTTAGTACATTTCCTGTGACGATGCTAAACATTCCATTGTTAATTAAGCAAATAAAGATATATTGATTGATTGATTGATCACAATTACATTGGCTATTTTCCAAATATTTGGAAAGCGACACAAATTAAAAATGTACTGAATAATTTGAACTAAATTTGAAATCGCTTGATCTGGCATATTTTAATGGGCTTTTTTATTAATACTATTCAGACCAAGAGCTTTTATGTCTTCAGTCTGAGAAAATTAATTTAATTTCATTTGTATTAATTTTGAACTATTCCTGTAAGACCCAATTCAGCATAATTGGAGTACTTAGTGACTTTGGTTAAATTTCGATTTGGTATTTAAGTCACACAACAAACTAAAATTGCATTTGTACAGTGGGCAATCATATAAATATGATCTATTTTTTTTAACAGACCATTCCTCCAACACTCTTTTAATTACATCGTGTAGGTTTTTTCCTTAGGCTAATCGAAGGTGTGAGGTGGATATTTCTCGTCTTGAAGATAATCGACTAATTTGCTATAATCACAAGGTTTATGAGGAACGATCTTCCTGCCTTCATGTCCACCGTTTCTTTCATTTACGACAGTTTTATTGGTTTTGGGATGATTTGAAACTGTGCTAAAAGTTTTTTATTCTGCAATGTGACCAGTGGAATTATTTGCTTTGTTAATTCTGAATTTCACGACTAGTGGTCTCTTTCATGTTAGAAGTGTTTGGTTTTGAATTGGAGTGACATTTTGATGCAGTATTCTCACTTATCGGAAAGGGCAGAACATAATTCGGTTTTTAGCAGATTAAGGTTTACATGCAAGATAATCTTTTAAAACTTGTCACTGGCTTCGCTTGCTTTTATGAATAGTTATTTATATTATAAGGCACGATACAGTATCGTGCTATAAGTGATGTAAGTGACATTTACCAGTGGAGAACGATTCTGTGCTCGAGCGACAGCGAAGGCTGAAAATATAGTTCGAGACTATTAAATGTACTTACATCCCGTGGAGGATATAAGATTTTTTCTCCTCCCTGCAGAATTTATTCTTGGATAATATTAATATAATTCCATACTTTTCGCATGAAATTATGAAGACAGCTCTGGCCGGTTTCTATAGCGTTATAGACATTCTTATTCTCTAAATAACGTCAAGCTGACAGTTTATTATTAGAAATTATAAAAAAATTTAAATTATTGATTTGTATAATAGCTAAATGGTTATAGAAGAATCAGCAAATATCCCTTGTCTGTCGCTGCTGCCAGAAAAATCGAGGAAGAGGTATGAAGCAACGTATCAATACTTCAAGAAATGGTGCCAAACAAAGACTGCTACTGTAGTTTCAGAAACCAAGCTTTTGGCGTACTTTCACGAAAAATCTGCTGTATCAAGGTCTCCATCAAGCTTATGGTGTAAATATTCCATGTTGAAGTCACCTTTTTCATAGAGGAAAACATAGATATTTCCAAGTATCTAAGGATGCTCGAAGTTAAGACTTCGAGCATTTTTAAAAAGGAGAAATGACGGGTATAAACCTAAAAAATCCAATGTGTTTGACAGGGAAAATGTGCATGAGTTCCTGTTTGAAGTCCCCGATGATATTTATTTAATGGTGAAGGTTGTAATGATAATGGGAATTGCTGGAGCGTGCCGTTCTAATGAACTCTCTGTAATGAAAATATACAATGTTGAAATAAGGCATGAAGTTATAATTGTTACTATTCCTGATCCCAAAAATGGAATGGCACGTAAATTTACAATGACTAAAAGTGACGATGAGAAGGTTTTTATTTCAAAATAGTTCAAAATTACATTGATATAAAATCTCACATGACGAATTTTAATCCTCGCTTCTTCATGCGATATCAAAATGGAAAGTGCTTAAACCAGCCTGTCGGGAAAAACACGATTTCTTCAATTCCAAGTAAAATTGCTAAATTTCTCAACTTTGAGAATTTTAAGCAGTATACTGAATACTCCCTTGGAAGAACGTCGCGTCGGGCAGCAAATACTGGAGTTGATGTCTTAGCTCTCAAGCGACATGGGGGATGGAAATCTGCAACTATTGCGGAAAGTTACGTAGCCGACAACAATAAAAGGAAGATAAATAATAAATAAGATTATAAAATTTTGTACAATATAACCAAGCCAGAAGTTTCTTGCAGTACTTCAAGATTAACAGAAAACTTGGTTAAAGATGGAGAATTTATGGAGTCAGAACAATCCATACAAATTGAAAAAAAAAACGAGGAAACATTTATCCAAATTTTGTAGATAATGTTCATAATTGTAATAATTATTGTACTATTAATATTTATTTCACTTAACATTACTCCATTTTTATAAATCAATGTTAGCTTGTTGTTGTTGTTGGTGGCATAAATTATTACCACCCAAGGGTGGTAAGTTGACTTACAACCCGTCGTCAAGGACAATAGATACCTTTTTGCCAATACTTACTTACGTCCTTCACAACAGTGTCGAAATGGGTTGTTTACAATACAGGGAGGGGAAAAAAATTACGCTTGGATATTTTCGTACCTTTACTGCTTTAATTATGACATCTATGTGTGAAGGGTAGAATTTACTTATCGATGTTAACTTAAACAATATGCATTATTGGGGGAAGGATTATTGGACCATTTATATTTGAAGAGCTCCTCAGTGGAAATACTTATTTACATTTTCACAAAACAACTTAACTGTGTTGCTCGAAAATGTTCCTTTCCTTCTCGGAGCTACGACACACGACAGATGCCTTGTGCATTTTTTCTTAAACGTGCAAAACTAGGTGGATATGACCTTCACGGATAGGTGAGTTGGCCCTTGGCCATAACGACTTTACTCGCTTGAATTTTAATTTTCGAAGCAGACTAAAGGACATGGTAACCAACTCCCACTACATCGTAATTATCCAAAATATAGAATATCCATTGCCGAAATGTGGACACTTCAAACATATTGAAAGACATTAACCGATTTATTTCTTTTAAATACTTTACTTTAGTTCTAAATTTTGCTGTTTTAATTTTTTTTTCGATGTTAAATAATATGATATTGCTATTTTCTGGTAGACATCTGGTCAAGATCCTTTTATCATATCGTCCCTGTTCAGGATACCTCATAGAGCTTATTCTTGATGCGATTGGTGAGATCTATAATTGAATTTTGAATATTGTGAGATGGCAGGTAGGTACTTACGTGCAAACATGTGAAACTTCATCAAACACACAAGAATAGCAGGAAAGGAGTTAAGAAATTTGTTTAATGGCATTTTTTGTACGCTATCAATTGAAATCTTTTAAATTTATTATCATTCTGCATTATCATTATCGTCAGTCATTCTCCAAACATGAAGCAATAGACTTATGGTAACTAAAATATGAAATATAACTTATACCGCTGCATACGACGTGGCCGCTGAGCTAGTCTAACTGGCTCAGACTGGGCTGCCTATCATGCCACAAGGGACTAAGTATGATTCTTACGAAACGTTGACTATTATTTCGCTTCACGCATGTCCCTCCGCTCGCTGCGGGCGCAACCAAACAAAACTATCCCCAATTTAAAAATGAAACTACGATAACCTTAACAAATAAATAAAAAACATCTGCCGCCACTGACGGGAATCGAATCCCGGCCGCCGCATCACAAGCACAGCGTCTAACCACTGCACCACCAGGCTCGCTGAGAGCAATCCCCCGAAAATCAAAAGTCTTTGGCCAAATATGTATGGGTCAAAATCTGAGCATGCGGTAAGCCTCGCAATCGAAATCCATTTCGATGCACCTAGATGCTTTGGTCTTGTCTCTTGTCATTGCATAGGAGCGCGCTCACGGCTTCACCGATCCCCACTATTAACTTGACTACGTAGCGTTGCATATTTTCGTTGCGTGACTAATCGCGTGAAGCGAACTTACTGTACCGTGCGTAAAAAAGATTCACTTCAAAAACAATTACAAATATGTTTTTACTAACTTTATATTTTACAGTAAAAAAATAAGTAAATAATTTTTTTTGCTTCATCTCAAAAAGCAAGGCAAATTTTTTTCCTTATCACGTGGTTAAGATTTAGACTTGCGGTTTTCACTAGATTTCATATTTTTGTATCCTCTTTCCATCTAAGTTATAAAAAGCTTCATTACAATTAAACAACTGAGAAAAATGGGAAAATTGCCGAACTCTTGACATAGCGCCCCCTAGCGGCTACAAAATTAGTTATTTTTGTTATTTTTATTATGTATTTTTTAAGCCGGAATAACTGTTTTAAATAACACCAAAATTATTGAAATCGGTTAAAAACAAAAAAGTTATATGACATTTGTTTTAACATTCCCTTAACCCTTATGTTAAGGAAGGTTCTAACTAACTTTTTTCATAATCTTATCAAGACTTCAATACATCTATTTTTATGATAATTTTTGTATGTCTTTTTGAGGATTATCGTAGTATTATGTTTTCGTGAGCCCTTTCTTAACTGGACACTCGATATATTGTTATCAACAATTTTTACATTTGCGAAAAAAATATACTCTAGGTATCTAAATAGGACATCCATTTTAACTCCAGACAGTACAAGAGCTTTCACCTGTCGACCTGGAATTGAGACTAGGTTTATGTCGATTAATTAATGAACGGAGAGCACATGATGAAACTTGTCTTAAAATTTGTATTTACCAATGTGTGTTGTTTTACAAGAGGGAGTATGGCAAATTTACGTAACGAGCATACTTAAGCTGACGAAAACTGGCATGCAATCAAAGTTGTTGATTATCAACATGACTTTAAAATTAACATGTGTGCAGAAAAGTGAGATGACGACGTATTTTATGATGGCAGTGCGTGGTACTTTTGGTTAAACTGTTAATAGTTTATCGACTCTTTTTCTTGACTTGTAACCGTAAATGTGCGTCCTACAATGCACCATTCTCCTGGATTTCAATTATTTTCATATTATACAACTCTTCCTTCCTGTGCGCTTCTACTATCCCAAATATCATAGCTACTTTTATATTTATGTAAACTTAATCAGGAAATTCTTTTAAAAATTTTTACATGTTATGTTCGTCAAAAACTTTTGATTTTTTCGGTTTGTCTCCTTTATTTTTTCTTTTAAGGAAAGCAGTTGAAATTTGTAAAATATCAACAGTTTTCTTCAAAATTATTGTAGATTTGAGCATAAACCGGAGGAGATTTTAGAGTCTCATTTATGTTCACAAGATAGGCAAGCATCACCTTTTCAGTGGATTGTCCCAAGTACCTATCAGTACACCAATGCAAAAACTGCTGAAAAATCTTATCATATCTTTCTCTGGATTTATCGGCAACTAAGGATGCCTTTTCTAACTCAGTATTATTGAATTCTTGCTCAATTTTTCTTGAATTAAACTAAATTAAACCGTAAAGCGTCATACGTTTGAAATCAGTGACATCGATGACAACTTTTGTATCATAGGAACTCAACCCATCAGCTACAAGGTAGGTATATTTTACTTTTACAATATTTTTTATCCATTTTGTCTATGAATTTACCCAGGTATCTATTAATTATTTAGAGATTTTGAGCGTGCAAAAAATAGTATAAGTATCTCGGTCAGTAAGGTTTCGGACCCTTTGGAGGTCTTGATTTCGTCTCGACTTGCAGACACATCCTCAACCAACACTTTTACTGACCTTAATATTTAATATACTATAGAATCTAAGGACACAATAATTAATTTTATAGGCAAACTTAAAACTCAAAAAAACATTACAAACTAAAGCCGTACAACTCTTATATAATATACACGACCATTTGTTAAACTGTAAACACTGTAAATGTTAATGTCAAATTTAGCCAAACTCCAAAATAATGAATACCGGTAACATTTAAATTATTTCTATAAATTGATATTCCAAAAAATTCAAATAACTTATACAAATACATAGGTTTGTTAGCGTCACTGATTGGCAGGTGAAGACAAGAGGATATTTCTATACGGAAAAAATTTAATAAGGTTTAATAAACGAAGGGTATCCACGAAGCGCGCGTACTAGGATCTTGAAAGGTAACACAATTATTGCACTGCTATTAACGCAACATCAAAAATTATAATTGCCACATATTGAAACTTAAAGCTGACTAATTGGACAACAGCTAAACAACAATAATTACGGAACGAAAGTAGATATCAGAGAAATTTACCTTTAATTAAGGATATCTAACGTTGCATTCTTGGGATTGGCTTTTATCATACAACAAGCCGCATTTAATTTGTGACAATAAAAGTATGGTAGTAAGTGGTTTTCTGGTGAGTTACTTTAGTTTATACCTGGACACCTGCTCGTAGTGCTTGGCTTGGCAATTATTTTGAAGCCGTTATCCGAGTGACCTTTCTTCGGCTCTAGAAATCTTTCTATGGTGCGCAGGTAGTTGACGGGCTATAAAGGAATCTTTATTACACGAAAAATATGACAAAACAGCAAAACTTGTTTTTGCTTTTACTTATCATAATATTAAGCAAAATTCTAATGTGGTAAAAAATCTGGACATGCCACAACAGTATCATATTTAAAAAACCATAAATTTTGGCAAAAAAACTGACGATTTTATTTAAATTTTGACAGATTTTAAAAATCTTGTTAATTTTAACGGATGTCAAAAAGAACTGGGCAAGAATAAAGTTTGGTTTTTAATTTATTATTATTAAATCCTTTATTTAACAAATTGCTATTTACAAAGTTCTACTAATTTTACTGTAAACAAATAAATAGACAAACGAAATACAGTACTGTATAGAGAAAAAAGCGATAAACACGTACGGTTGTCTATGTTCTACATTTTATTTACTACTTAAAAATAAAAGAATTAATAAAATAAACATTTTATATGGCGAGATAGAGGAAAGTGAGATCTATTTGATGCAATAAGCAGACATAAGTTTAAAGTGATAATTACGGAAGAAAATCAAATATTGGTGTAGACAATCGATGGAATGTGTTTTTATCAATGCAAAATCCTTAACAGCAGGATATGGTATTTATAGTTTTTGTGAACACAAGATCGTTCTAACTTGTTTACATATTTTTGTAGTTTGTTTATTTATCAAAATAGACAAGGAAAAAATCAAAAATTTAATGGAATACCTTAATTTTTTTAAAATCCCGTAAAATTCAAAATTTTTTTCATATTGCGTAATTTATACCTAGCTAAAACCAACTCGAAAACAACATTTTCCTGAGATCGCTCTGGAAAGTATCTACTTTTCAGCATGCTACCCGGAGAAGTTACTTCTCCTTATAGTATACGGTAATAGTAGTTTTCATGTTCAGTGGCGCAACAGTTTAAATAAAATATGAACTAACAAATTAGTACCTAATAATCTTAATGCCCTCGGGAGGTTGATGCTGCGCTGGAAATTGTTCTCTATATATGCATGTGCTTCAGCTTGTGCTGTTAGTTTTTGAATAAACCTCTTTCATATCTTCATTGCAATATTTAACGACCATACTACTATACAAAGCCTTAGGATTATTGAAAACATAAATAAACTAAACGAATTTACGATAACTCGACGAGGTCGAATATTCCCGTGCAGCTTTCCTGAGTCTCATTATGGTAGGCAGGCATAATCAAAGCACACTATGAAAATGATGGTAACTTTGGTTTCAAAAACTTAAGTAAAGAAATAACCTAAACTAGTGATACATAATTTGAAAGCCTTGACGAGTTGTAAACTTGAAAATTCATGAAGGTGACTCAAAGAAGTAATGTTTTGATAATGTGTTATTTCTAAAACCATAACACCCGTATTTAGCAAGCTACAGAGAATCGAAAATATATCTTATTAGTTTTTCCCGATTATCTCAAAAACCGTCTAACTTAATCCAGACCTTTAACCAGGATTAGATCTGTTTCAAAATTATCTGCAACTTTCCTACTTCTACCATCTTTCTAGCTATAATGATGTTCGAGATAGCACTATATATTAGCCAAATCTTGGGCACAGTGTATAGAAATCCAGATTTTTTTAACAAGAATAGCTTTAAAAGAGTGATGTACCATAAAAGGTACTAGTAGTACCATTATAGTCAAAAGGAATACCCTGGCTCTACAGAAGATGCGAAAGAGCTGTAGGTAGGAAACAGCATGCCTATTACTGGCAGTTATCAGCAAAATCAGACCGCTGAAAATCTCAATTATTTGGTCGAAGCGAGAAATGAATGCAAACGTGTGATCGACGAAACAAAGGACAAACACAATAAAAGGATCAGGAATAAACTTTTGCCATGCCCCAGTGGCACCAGGAATTTTTGGTCGGTAGCAAAAGCAGTAAGTAATAACTTTAAAAAAACGTCTCTCCCACCTTCGACAAACGAACGTGACATCACGGCGAATATATCCAAGGAAAAAGCAAACATGTTAGCCAAAATGTTTTCATCGCATTCGATCTTAGACGTTCCCCAATGCAAAGCTCTCCCCACCATATCGAACATCAACACTGTCATGGCGGAAGTTAAGTTTCATCACCGTGATATTCGTAAGGTGCTCACAGAACTAGATACGCAAAAGCCATCAGGCCTGGACGGAATACCTGCCATCGTGTTAAAAAACTGCGCCAACGAACTAAGACTCGTTTTTCCCAGGCTTTTTGCTCTGTCTTACGGAAAAGGGATTTACCTCACTCCTTGGAAAGTCGCTCGAGTGTAACCTGTTCCTACTACCCTCCAATGAAACGCTATCATCGACTGTTGGTTAGGTGTTAATGCATAAGTTCGCCTTGTGTCATAAGCTAGTCCTTGTTGCACTATATTAAAGACCAAATGAAATTTTTCGAGGGTTAATCTAAACCTCTCACTTGAGTTCCAATTTCTATATCACTTTAGTCATTTATTTTTGGTTACTTTATTTGCTGGTGATAAATTTCCTAATATTATTCTACTCAAAACACTTATACAGTTATGCAATTTTTAAGAAACTAAACTATTAGTTCCCTAGGTTTAGAAAGCCCCCGTTTTCCAATTAGACTGATACATTTGTTTATTATTAACAGTTTCTACTCATAACAAATATTATTAGATAAAAAAAACTTTAAGAAACCTCTAATAATAATATAAGTAAATATTATCAGTTAAAAACTAATAACATGAGACTAATAGCTTTTATAAAACTGGCCCCAGATCGCTATAGAAAAAATGCTCCTAACATAATAAAGAATATTACTAACTTTTTGATAATATCTGTAATACACTTTAAAATTTAAAATGTTTTATTTTTTAATGATCTTTAAGTAGTTATGCCTCAAGTTATTTTAAAATCATTTTCTGCCCTATATATTTGTTTGCTTTCTTCGAAATATGTCGGTCATATTTCAGTTTGAGGATAATAATACAAATTAATCTCAAAAAAGAACTTTTTGAGACCAGTTATATATTTTGAATATTCGAATAATTAAAATTCATTGCTTATTATTCATAAATTCCAGTATATACATCTGTAAATATTCTAGCATTTCCAGAAGCGGTATATTTCAGACTCCAAATTTTTGAAACTGTTTGCCCTTCTCAAAAACCAACGCTTCTTTGAGTGGTATTTACGTAAACAATATCGTCCACCTTCATATATTTGGAATTTGTTATAAACACTGAAATTTATTTCATGCATATCTAAAGTTTGTTATTTGAAATTTATTATTGAAAGTCAATCGTTTACATACCTAAATTATGTGTTTAGAGTCCAAAACAGTCACTATACCCTCATTCCACTAGCCATATACACGACGTCTACATCGATGCCAATGATAATGAAACTATATATTTTATTATAGAAACCCAACGTGGGCGCAAGTGTTGAATCGCTGATGAACATGTGAACATATTCTATGTCTCAAATAGTACACCTACGTTATAGATCAACTTGTGCCTGTATTATGTGTTACTGTAGGTGTTTAGCATACTGTGAATTGTGCCTAATGAGATTATGGCAATGATGAAATAATGATATATTCCATATAATACATCTCGACGCTAAGTAATAAACTCAAAGATATAAAATGTACCCTTTATCACGAACGTATATCCTTTGGACCATCAGACTTGCCTAAATTATTTTATTATAATTATGTGTCTTTTGTATTGACGCTAACTTGTCTGCAGTGCTAACTTTCAAAAATGACGATAAATAATTTAATAACTTATTCATGCACACGAAAAACTAATTATTTGGGCCTTTCATTACTTGCAGTATCAATTATAACGTGGAAATAAATAAATTTGCATTAAATTGAAATTGAAATTCTTTTGAAATTCAATATCTTGTTTATTATTAATTCAATACTAGCTAAATATATGGCTGAATGGCAAGAATCTGAATTAATAAGGATTATAATAATTATTCAACTCAAAGCAAAAGTTCCAAATAATAGAATTACAATTGAATTTACTACATTATTTCTGCGCTCGTTAACTCAACTTTTCCGGCAACGGTATTATCTTCCCTAAGAATTTCTATAACAACTTGAGCCATTATATCTGTACAATCTAAATTCATCAATAAACATATACAAACTACATTTAACTACTGGTAGCTCAATTTATTTGAGCAGCACGATGGAACTCTTTTAACTACTCGTCATCACACTCTTTCCTTCCGTGGAGCCACCAATAGATGCCTGATTTTGAGGCTTCTCTAACTTGAGATGAATTTAGTTTTCTATTTCTTGGCTCTATTAATTAATGAATGATTCTATTGTTATCCCTAGCGGAAGTGAACAAGTTCCATGTGTATATGGAGCGTTGCCAGCCTTGATTAAACGGTTCAGAACATTTTTGATGATTGATGGAGCTTACCATCTGGTCTAGAAATCTTTAAGAGTTAACTTGTCTCCTTAGTCTGAAACAGCATCAACTCTTGTCATTTTTATATTTAGGTTTTTTTTTATATAGTATTTTTTTTATCTTATAAGATTTTTATCTCATTAGATCATTATGAGGGTACAGTTTTTCATTAATATAAAATGAATAATTAAATGTGCCAAATTACTATAAAGCTAATTTTTATAATATACGTCAACATTTGTTTATTATTGTTTTTAATATTTGTCTTTTTCTATAGCAACGGTGCAAGTATCAGAAAGTTATCTGTTTTTAGCCAGTTACTTAATACTTTGTGTGGTACTCGGCGCATAATTGGGTGAAGCAACTAGCTTAACCATTTCTAATAAATTTGAAGAATTTTTTTATCATCTCTGTATAAAAACAGTTTCAAGCTAAATTCTGATAGCATAAATGATGAATTTTAGAATTTTTTGGAAAATATTGTAGTTTGAAAAAAATAAATAAATTTTTGTTGTTGGTGTTGGAATGATTTCTCTATGTATTTAAAATGTTTCAAATATGATTACTACTAAAACCAACATTAGTCACAAATGCGATACATTTGTTTCTGAAGGAAATAATGACGTTAAAAGCAAAAATGTACCTAAAATCACATAATCAATGATCTTATGGCACTGGGGGGGGGGGGGGGGGGCGATATCTACAAAAACTAAAACAATGTCCTAAAGTACTATTATACTAAGTGTCCAAAAGAATCTACGTCGCTCTTTTCTCCGCAAAATGAGGTACACTTACAATTTTGTAAAAAATTCGCTAGCTATGTTTCATCCTGTATTTTGTACCCAGTAGATAAAAATATGTCACCAACTAAAAATTAAAAAGCCAAGGAAACCAGCTTTCACTTTTCCAAATTTGGACCTAATTGACTAAATAGTTGAGCTACGAGATTTCAAAAGATAAACAAAAGATACAAAGTAACTAGTTGTTTTTAAAAGCTCACAAAATATGCTGCATTTAATAAGGTGCTTATGTGTAGTGTACTGTAGTGAAAAGCAAAAGGAAAGTATGTGCAGAAATTTAAAAAATGAGACCAGAAGATTAAAAGTAATTTATTTGCACACTTATCTGCCTTTACTGAATTTTTCGTCTTTTATTTCTAAACTTATTTTTTTTTAATCATGTTTTTAATACATCATATTGGAAGTCATAAAATGTATTTTCACTTTTTGACTATTTTTTTTTTCAAAATATGACAATATGTTCTGAGCAGTAAACGAGAATATGAGGCCTCAATAGTTTCAAATGTGGTCTTCTAACTCATTTTAAAAAACCTACATTCTTCATCTTTATGACATTCATCTTTTTGTCGTTAGAACTTTATACTGTAGTCTTGATAATCATAAATATTTCTTCCGTTCATGTTCTTCATTAAAATTTCTACTCCATGGTCTACTTATGGAAGTGAATTCCGCCTCCAAAATCTTCAGTTATGTAGGACTATATGGACATGATGGTGCTTCCAGGATCAAAATATTCCGGAAGTAAACTCCCCAGCCGTTCGGTACTCCCGGTGCTGGGTAGCCCTGGGTGCCCTACATGCAGCATTTCACAGACAGCAAAGATACCGAACCAATTTCGAATAGGTTTCTGCAACTACGAAGCCTAAATACAAACATAAATCCAACATCTACAAGCAAATAAACCACACATACTAGCCCTTACAGAAACACAGATATGTTCTACAAGAGTAAACTACCCTTATCCTGGTTACGACTTACACATCCGATTTAGACATAAGTTCAGAATATACCTTTTTGTCCAAAGCGACCATTCATGTCACCGCGAGGAAACACTCGAACTGAACAGCGACAGAGCCTACCAAATCTTTTTTAACACTAGCTACCACTTTTGACTCAATACAGGTGGATCACCCCAATTAAGAAATAATCGTTCTGGGAAATTTCAATACTAACAGCACCAAATTGCCCAAAAATCATAACAAAACCGACAACGAAGGTAGCGAAGCTGAAGCATTTGCCTGTTATCACTATAAACAACGTTACTCACTTTCAACAAAATTTGCATAAGAATCTTTGAGATATTACTCAAAATTATATTAATGAAAACCATGTCAGTTGTTAAGAGTGAAATTACCACCTAATTTACTTATTTGAGTGACCTAAAACACAAAGCCAACAAAATAGCTATTTATGATATAAATGTCAAAGTACTCGTTTAAGGCATGAGTATGAAAATTTGCGGAACGAGCGAAGCGAGTTTCGCAATTCATACGTGTGCTTTAAATCTACTTTTCACACGTATGTCTTACAAGATTTTTTCTACGAGCATAATGAACGAGCCAAGTGAATAAAACACAGTAAATGCTTGTACTAGAGCATTTGTAGGTAAATACTTAGGATTAAGTGAATAAAATATTGAGTACTTACACTTAAGATCAAGCATTTGCTTCTCATTGAAGCAATTACTTAGCATATGTAGTAAAACCTCAGGTTTTCCAAGTATTCATTTAAAATTGAGTGAATAATGTGAAGTTAATACTTTTTGTTGTTAGTAAACACTCGAGAATTTCTAAGGTAGGTAAACAGTGTACAGGGTGTCCCAAATTCGAGCCTCATCATTGGGATCTCGGAAACTAGAAGAGATACGAGGTCGGCTAAATTTGCGCAATTTGATGCTGATCAATTAAAAGTTAAAAAATTCCAAATACCTACGAAGCTTTTGGAAAAATCGAATATTCGCGATTTAATTTTATTTTTTTTATGACTCTATTTGAATAGATATAACAGAATACATTTCACATTCTCATTGCTACTTTTTCTGTTCTACAAGATGGTATTATCAGATTTTCAAACCAATGTTTCGTCTTTGAGCTGCCATCATCAACTTTGTTTTTTTAAATACAGCCCTGATTTTTTTATTACGGATTTTAAGAGCATCTAAAGTCCCAAGGCCAATGATGTATGGCACTTATTCGAAAAATTCATATTAATGGCATTTTCCATAACAAGTCTTGTATTAGAGAAAGACAGAAAACATATTTTTGGTAAGATATTACCAGGAAATCCTTAAAATGATTTTATCGAATGAGTGCGATGCATCATTGGTTTTGGGACATTAGAAGCTCTTAAAGTCCGTAATAAAAAAATCCAGGGCCATATTTAAAAAACCAAAGTTGGTTATGGCAGCTCAAAGACGAAACGTCGTCGCGTCGTCGGTTTGAAAATCTGATAACACCATCTTGTAGAACAGAGAAAGTAGAATCATAAAAAAATATAAATTAAATCGCGAGTATTCGGTTTTTTCTAAATATCTTCGGAACTATTTGGAATTTTTAACTTTTAAGATGGCCTCCATTTAACCGATCTCGTATCTCTTCTAGTTTCCGAGATACCAATGATGAGGCTCGAATTTGGGACACCCTGTACTTACGGTTAATAAAATGGCAGCTTTCATGCATTTAAGTGCGCGTAAAAGATATGAAAAAAGAAGAAGCGTTAGCCCTAGTGATTTGAAATGTTTGTTAAGGTTTGAATCTGAAAGTGTAGATTTCTTATGTAACGAGTTTCTGCCAGAAAATAATGAACGCAGAGGCGGAGCACTGTCTGCAAGGAAAAAAAATGGAGATGTTTCTTCGCTATCTAAGCAATCAAGGCTTTCAGAGCGGAGTAGCATAAGACTTTGGGATTCATCGCACTACAGCCTGCAAAACGATAGATTGGGTTCTTAATAAAGTGTGCCAGAAGGCAGATCAGTGGATTAGATTTCCAACAAGAGAACTGTCATTGAACTAAATGATGCGAAAGTAAAATGGCAATCTCGCTTCATGTAAAAATAAAAAATGAAAAGGCCAGGAAGATTTGCTGACGAGTTCGTAAATCGGAAAGGATATACAAGTATAAAGGTACAAGCTACCTATGATGCCAACGAAAAATTTACAAGTATAGATGCGCAGTGGCCGGGAAGTGTACACGACGGTAGGATTTGGAGGCAAAGCATAGTAAATCAAGTATTATCACAGTTTAATGGATTATTTTGTCTCCTTGGTGATTCTGGACATGGAAACTCTCCATGGCTCTTGAATCCATTTAAACCTGCAAGAAATATACATCAAGAAAGGTTTAACACATTGCATTCTAAGAAAAGGGTTATAGTAGAAAGACTATTCGGACAACTCAAAATGCGCTTTCCTATACTCAGCAATACTCTCAGAGTATCAAGTGAAAAGGTACCGAAAATAGTATTTATTGTGTTGCGCAGCATTGCATAATATTGCAAAATATTTAAATTATTTTGAATTTGAGTGACTTTGGCCTAGAAGAACCCTTTGAAGATGATTAGTTGGAAGAAGTAAGATATAAAGACAATGAGGGGAGCCGTTTGCGGCGAATAGGAGAACGAAAACGCGAGGATATTATTGTAGTTTTAAATTTGTAATATACTTATATGTAGTTTTCTAAATTAAACATACTTGTATTATGTAACGTTTCTTTATTGAGAAATGAATACATAAAAATTAAATATTATTATTTGCCAAACATTAAATATTGCCCGGTTCGTTTCGGGAACTGACGCTCTTACATTTTCATTTGTAATCTCGATGCTGCCAACTCTTCTAATAGTACAAGGCGTTGCAAGTCAGGAGTTGTAAGTTTAGATGGTTCCTCTGTTACCTGCTCCAGATGATGTTTTCCTCGTATAGTTTCTTTTTTCAAACCAACAACGGAATGGCGCAGTTCTGGTCCCATTTGAGGTTACATCTAATTAGGAGGGCGCATTTCGGATTCCTATAAGCGATGCATCAGATGAGTTGTCCATTGTTACTCTAGCTGAAACGCCTCCAAGAACTTTTGAAAAAACAAGATTCTCTTAAATATTTTAGATTTTCAGAAATTCACTTTTACATTTATTCAATTTGATTGGTTTATTACCCGTCGCGTTGATATCCGTTTTCTTCTTAATATTTGTTTTTTTAAGTGGTGCTATGGTGACTATTTTACCAATGCCTCTACTGTGCTCTACTTGCATTTCATTCCAGGCTTTTTCTTTCGATGCCACCATTTTAGATTTATTTAATACCACTCGGTGGTTTTGTATTAAACTTACAAATAGTATCTTACTGTGTGTCTTACTCGTCTCATCTTTACAGCTTTCATTTCTATCTCTACTACTTTCTTCTTCACTACTAGAGATGAGAGCTGATATGCGTCGTAAACACTCACGGGCTAGTTGGCATTAAAATAGTAGAATGTGAGATCTGGACGACAAACAGCCATACAGTTACTCAATCAACTGTATGGCTGTTTGTGGTTCAGATCTAACATTGTACTATGTTAGTACCAACTGGCCCTGGAGTGTTCACGACGCACAGATACTTCGAAATAGATCTGTATTTCGCAGAATGGAAAATGGTTGGAGACCTCATCCCGATGCTGTAATTTTTGGAGATTCCGCTTATCCGCTGAAGCAATTGTTGATTTCACCAACATATGAAGATTCATTAAATCCAGCCCAGAATAATTTTAATACGGCACATAAACGAACAAGAAGATTAATTGAAAATGCATTTGGCAGTTTAAAAGAAAAATTTCCTTGTTGTTTGTTTACCATGGCGATCCACATAGGCTGGGTCATTAATTCTGGGAGCATCTATATTTGTAAGTGTTTCATCCACTGCGCCACATACTTCAGGAAAACCGGCTATTGCATGACATCTTTGTACAACATCCAACATATAAAGGGGCCATGACACTATTTCGTCAAATTTGATCTCATTAGCAGCACTGACAGTGTCATGTACGCATCTACACACAGACGTTTTTGATACCCCATGCATATCACAAAAACCATGGTACTGATCTCCATTAACCAACCAGTGCAGGACAATTAATGTCTTCTGGGGTGTTGTCAATCCATACCACCGAGCTGTTTTATTTGCAAGTCTTGGTCCAATATCCCGAAGGAGATTTTCAAATTGGTATCGGCTCAGACCAAACCTTTCGTTAAATTCGTTATCAGTGAGAAAAGCGAACCCTTTCCTTATATTAAACCGATATTCTCTAGGCAAATATTCATAGTCCCTTTCGGAGTCACTTGGCCACATATTGGGAACAGATACGTACGTGTTCACAGGACGGGAATTGCCGTAACTCTGTGCGTTTACCCAGAGTTGAATATAGGTAAAACATTACCTACACTTGTAGAAAATTCTGTAACACAGTTATACAAGTGTTAGCTTCGCGTTACAGAATACGTTTACATGTGTAGAAATTATCCCGTAACTACTGGTGCCGTACGGGTAATTACAAGATGAGTTGTGTTATGAAAAAGTTACAAGTGTAAAATATTTTCTAACAATTGTAGGACTTGTACGGCTTGTGTTACAGGCCCCAGCTACTGCCAGTAACTTATCTGACAACATCAAAAAGAAGTGCACTGAGCCAATAAAAATTGCAACAACAAAAATTAGTCAATATTCAATCATTTTACAATCAGTTGAATGCAGCTATTAATAATTAAGAAAACCCAGACGGGTAGGTAGGTCTAGGGAGATATTAATGAAAGTTACTTAGAATTTGGTGTAGTATCCGAACTGCAATAATATGTAGGACGGTCCCTTTGAAACTCCAATGTTGTCATTGGGGTTGCGTAGATCTGGCAAATCTGAATTCCCGACAATATTTTTAAAATATAGATTATCATCTATTATAGCAGTAATTTGAAAAACTTCTCTTTTTTTAGTTCTCCAGAACTTTTAATAGAACGTTCAACCTAAATTACCCTGTATAAAGTATAAAATTTGTATTTTGGGTTAATTGGGTAGTTGTTTATTCGAACGTAAAATGTAGATTTATTTAATAATATTGTAAACTGAATATTATTATAATGAAGTGCCAACTTTTCCATCTGTAGGTGCAATTTTCAACTATTAAGTTTTTCTTTTTTTTTGTAAATTTACAACCCTTATACTGATTCACCATGGATGTACCATAACTAAGGAAAACAATAGTTTTGGCATGATTATATAAAGTATAAAAATTGCATTTGTGACTTCGAAAATGTGCATTAGGAGAAGGATAAAAAACCGAATATAAGAGTTTTTTAGTTTGGGTCTTGTATAGTTTTTTTAGGCTTTTCCGTTTCCAACATATCAAAGATCATCTAATTAAATAAATAATTTACCTTGTATATTATACCCAATTATACAGTGTAGCACAAAAGCTCCACAAAGGCCGTTTTTCTCGTAGGTCCCTGTATCACAATTATTTAAACTTTGGTCATAAGTAGCGCTGAAAAATGGTTGTATATCCACTATATGCGACGTTGTCAGAACTACTGCTTGTCAGTTATTAACACTTCTGTTTATATGTAATACCATATATTTTCCTTTTTTTGGAACTTATGAATAATTGAAAGTATGTTTTGATATAAAAAATATGTTTTGAACTCAGCAGAACCATAGGAAAAGTTAATTAAAATTTGTAAAGAAATCCTTTGGCTGTGTATACCTTACTAGTAATTACCCGTAAATTTTTAATGGTAAATATCAAAATGCCAGTGTCAAGTATCACTGCTCTTTTGATATTTTTATATTAATTCATTCATTATTCATTTTACTGGTGACGTCTTGTAAAGTATACAGAGTTAAAGGCTACCTGTATCAAATTTAGTTACCCTTTCCTGGGGCTCTGCTGCATTCAAAACATTTTTTTCCATCAAAACATACTTTTATTTGCTCAAGAAATTTGGATAATAATAACACAAGAAAATCAAAGATAATTTCAATAACGGACGTAAGTCCCAAATTTTAAGCAATTTGATCATGGACTTACGAGAATAATGGCGTCTGCCGAACTTTTATGATACACTGTATGTCTAGGTAGATTTGTATTTACATATGAATCTCATTTATGGTTGCTTTCTCATGACACGTGCCAAATTCATGCATTAAAAAAAAACATCACGGTTGTGTTTGGTATTTGCCTCAACTTTCATCAAAACAAAATTTGTTTGGCATGTAGTTTGTAATTTTATAGATTTCTTTAAAACTTCAAATCCTGATCTCTCAATATTTAATTTTTGTCGCTTGTCATTATGTTA
>MU182435.1:148315-165607 GCA_016904865.1 Pissodes strobi | reverse complement strand
TTCGACCAACTGCTTGCCTGCATAGTATGCTTAGTATGGAACTCAAAAAATGGAGACTGCAGACATTTTGATGCAATGGTTGTCTACTCTTATATCCAATATAAATCAGTCCTAGCAATAAGCTTAGCTACAACTAGTTTTCTAGCGAATCAGCTGATTGAAGTTTACTCACCTATACAGCAGACATAATCTTGGTTGATAATTAGGCAAAATAAAATCAAGAAACTTTTCGAGCGGTAGTTTCGATATTAAAGTTACTTACACGGGCATTTTCGAAAGGGATTGAAAGCATTTCTTATAAAGGTAACGGTAAAAATAATTCGGTTTGTGACTAATAAATCCTCGCGCACTTATTAAACACGGCTCTGTTTCGATTATCAAACTTGTAGATGAAAAAGCTACCTTCCTTCCTAGTAACAAAAATAGGTTTTTCCTCGATAGAAAACATAAACCATGCCAACCCTGCGTGTGCGTGTAACCTGGCGCCACCATACAATTTTTCCCTCGCCCTAATTAATAATTAAAATATAATTTACTGGATTTATTCATTAGGCAGAAACAAATCGCTGTACAACACGAAAAAAGCAAATGAAAACAATGAGAAAGTGTTTTCCGCTAAATGTCCTTTTCATTATTGTTTTCCGTATGATTTCTGTCCTGAATAATGGATGACGTCCGATTTACAACAAACGCGAAACCACATTGCAGTTAATAGGCTCAATTGGGATATATAACCATATATGTCTGAAAATGGAGCTGGATATGCCTTAAATGAAAATAATATTGAAATTATATGATATAATTTTGTCAGATATAGGGGCACCTGTCGATTTTTTAGGCAAGAATATTTGGGATACTTAGAATAGTATAGAAATCCAGTAGCAATGACTGAAAACGGAAACAACCTGGCCATTTTGAGGAAGGTGAATGGATGTGTGAATGCACAGCGGTATAAAGGCTTGAGGAAGGACTATAGAAATAAAATACATACAGCAAAATTACATGCCAATAACAGTTTAGTAATAAACTCTGACTTTACCACAACATTGTGGCATATCATAAATGAATAAAGAGAGAGGAATGTCTCAGGTCCCAATGATAGTGATCTATTAACTGTCTTTGATAATTAAAATTATAATGATGTGTATACGTTTTCAATTCTAAGAAGTTCTGTATTTTTAATACTCAGGTGTAATTTATTATGAGATAAAATCATTATCCTCCCATTTTTTTTTCTACAATAATCCTTACGTTGTTCTGAACTCATCCCACTTAGAAGCCTTACCTTAGAGATTATCTCTTATTCCGTATTTTCAAAGCTAGGACAGAATAGTACATTTTTAAATATATCGGCAGCTATATTATATTAATATTTTTATATTTTAAGTTATTTCATAATTTTGTATCATCCATTTCTCCTGAAGGCAACATAATATCTTCCAAATCTCCATTCATAATTCTGTCTTCATCTATAATTTTTACTGTTTTAATCGTTGTTTTCTTCTCTTCTACATTTTCTTTTTCTTTCGCCATCTGTAGTGTCAACTTCAAAGGCTATTTTCCCAATTCATCTGCTGTTAAAATTACAACAGTTTAATGCTACATAATACACTCCTGGACAAAAAAACGAACAAACAAAGTTTCGTTCAAAGTCAAACTTACAAAGCTTTTGAAACTTTGCAACGATTCTGATTTTTTTTCCTTAAGTTGTAGGCGCTTTCATCATAATTATTATGTACCTAATATTGATTTTATAAATAAATGAATTTGGTGTTATACAGGGTGTTACTTAATGATATGTCATAACTTTAAGGGCGCGTTCCTGGACCAATTTTAGGTAGAAAAGTTCATATAAACATGTGTCTTAAAATGTCTAGTTTTTAAGATACAGGGTGTGAATTTTTCTTTAAAAAATCGGATTTTTATTAATATCACAAAGATCCTTTTGCCGATTTTGTTCAAATTTGGCAGTGTGGTTTTTAGTGATAAGGAGCTAGTTTTTCCCTAATTAGATAATAATTATTAAATTCAGTGGCGTCCCGGGGGGCATCTTCGCGGCTATTATTGACAGAAAAAGTGTACGTCACTGACTTTTTTTGTAATTTTATTATTTTTGCGGATTAGACAACTAAGAGCAAAACTTTCTTGTCTCTTGATTTTTTCCCCATCTGGCTTCGTTTTCAAGAAAAAAATTAAAACCAGAGCATCACCACAGAATTAATTCACGTAACTTGTAGAACATTTGTTTTGAAGTCATTTTTTACAATCTAACAAACCATAAGAAATAAATAATAAACAAAGTATTTACAAAAAATGTTGAAAATTACCACCTCTCGCTCGTAGACAGGCTTCTGCTCTTCTCATCGATTCTCTAACTCCTTCAAAAATTCCATACGTGTTACGTATGGTTTCACATCCATTAATAATTTTATTTCTTAGCTGTTCTAATGACTCAATTGGTGTACTATAAACTAACGTTTTTAGGTGCCCCCACAAATAAAAATCTAAATTATCAGGCGATCAAGGTGGCCAGAATTTTGGTCCTCCACGACATATCCAACGATTTCGGTAGACTCTGTTTAAATATTCACACACACATTCATTAATTATGGCATTCCTAAAAAATTAGCTTCGTCCGTAAACATAATGTTGGAATCGAATTGAGGATTTTCTGCAAGTTTTTGGACATACCGTCTACAAAATTGCATCCATTGTTCAAAATCTCTTGGAAGAAGTGCCTGAACCCTTTGTATGTGGTAAAGATACAATAACGAATATCTTAAAATTTCCCATACCATTTTGTAGTAGATATTCAATTCCCTACCAATTTTTCGCGTAC
Source organism: Pissodes strobi (assembly GCA_016904865.1). NCBI lineage: Eukaryota > Metazoa > Arthropoda > Insecta > Coleoptera > Curculionidae > Pissodes > Pissodes strobi. The sequence goes on along the minus strand of MU182435.1, from coordinate 162,768 downwards.
TAGTTGCTGGATTCTCTTAAATGGCATGTAGAACAGCTTCCTCAACTGGCGGGGTTCTAATTGTACGAGGTCTTCCCTCGGAGCTTTTAGGTTTAAAACTGCCACATTCAGTCAGACGACGATGAATGTTTATAAATATTCTTCTATCTCGAAGAGCACGATCAGGATACCTTTCTTGATAGAGTCGCCGGGCCTCCATGGGATTACCATTAGCAAGACCATAAAGGAAATGCATTTGTGTCATCTCTAAATTAGAATAATTTACCATTTTTTTTTGTTAGCACAACTAACAAGGAAAGAATAAACTAGAGCAGAAAGTAAAAACAAGCTGTCATTCAATGTGAAACCCATAATGTTTATAACAACAAAACAACAACAACAGCTTTTTACTATTTTATTAAATTTGCTAACCATTTTTATTTTTAGTTTCTTTTAGTCTTGAAAACGATAGCAGACTTGCTTATCGAAACGTCGAGAATATCTAGCTAATTCATTAGGGTCACTAAACTAGCACTTGTGCTGTTTACATCCTGGTGCCAGAGCTGAAGTGGCTCTATATCAATTCAAAACAAGCGTAATCGTTTGTGGAGCCAAATGCAATCAATTACAAAGTAAAAACAAAACAGCAGTCGCTATCAGAGAGCAAAGTTAAGTTGATTTTATTTCATCAATAATTTTTCGAGATCTTGATTATGTACCTAAATGTTTATTATTTTTTTTTCTTGACAAGGAAGCAAGATGGGGAAAAAAGTCAAGAGACAAGAAAGTTTTGCTCTTAGTTGCCTAATCCAAAAAAATAATAAAATTAGAAAAAAAGTCAGTGACGTACATTTTTTCTGTCAATAATAATCGTGAAGATGCCCCCGGCACGCCACTGAATTTAATAATTATTATCTAATTAGGGAAAAACTAGCTCCTCATCACTAAAAACAACACTGCTAAATTTCAAGAAAATTGGCAAAAGGGTTTTTGAGACATTAATAAAAATCGGATTTAAAAAAAAAATGACACCCTGTATCTTAAAAACCAGACATTTTAAGACACATGTTTATATGAACTTTTTTACCTAAAATAGGTCCAGAAATGCGCCCTTAAAGTTATGACATATCATTAAGTAACACCCTGTATAGTGTAGAACTAAAAATTGAGGTCTGCCCTAAATTTCTTAACTCTTTGGAAGGATATAACAACAAAATAATGGGTCTATATACTACATTTTTAAGTATCGTCATTTTTTTCCTTTACTGGTATATAATGTAACGAGCAACTTTTATAGGCGACGTAACTTTTGTATATGCGAGGACGTGACAACCCTGCATGGCGGAGCGCGCGATTAGTGGCTGTGATAATAAACCCCGAATTAGTAAAAAGTAGTTCTTGCAGATCAGAAGTGAGAATTTCTTAAGGCTCCGTGGAAGGATATAGCAACAAAATGATGGGTCTATATACTACATTTTAAGTCTCGCCATTTCCTTACTTTACTGGTATATAATGTAAAGAGCAACTTTTATAGGCGACGTAACTTTAGTATAGGCGAGGACGTGACAACCCTGCATGGCGGAGCGGGCGCGATGAACAGGTGATGGCGGCATTCTGACTGGTGGATGTCGATCAAATGGCGGAGTGGAGTTATGTAGTGATCTAATTATGATGAATGTACTTGCTAAGGTTTTAAGGTGAAAATATTAGTGGCTGTGATAATAAACGCGAAATAAAACCGAATTAGTAAAAAGTAGTGTTTCCAGGTCAGAAGTGAGATAACCTTACGGATTGTGATAATTGTTGTGAAGAGAGGTGAAAAACGCGAATCTCGGCCAGTTGAATTACGTTGGAGTCTTCTTTTTCCTGGGGTCTGGCGGCGTCACAAAAAAATCTAACAATTGCCCAGCGTTTCTTGCTATCCATGACAGTAGATTGATATTTGACAATTTTTGAATAAGTTGCAAGTGGGCGTGCCGATTATTATTTTAGGAAACGTGACTTATTATAACTGTGTTTATTGGCGTGTAAAAGACGTTTTTCTAGTGACTGCCTATGGAGGAAGGAAGAAGTGACGAGTCAGAGATCGATTACGATCCTACATATAGCGAGGGTGACTACGGCGAAGGCGAATCGGCGATGAAAGACGAAACAGTATCCATAATGCATGAGCTGTTGAAGGGCACTTTGGCAGCTAGAATCCAGCAGATTGTGGTGGTCGGAATGGCAAAGGCGACACAAAAAAGGGTACTGGCGTACAGCGGTTCCGAGGGCAAGAAGAAACCTGAAAAAATTAAGGTGATATTCGATAATAGGCGTAAGGTTGCAACCGCAGGTGGAACCTTTAAGGTAGGCGATTTGGTGTTATGGCGAATGCACGAATCGACAAGATCTGGTGGATTTACTGGAGGGTTAAATTAATGAGGGCATTAATTGTTGCAGGATGGCCTAATGTAACGAGCAAATTTTATAGACGACGTAAGTTTGGAATCGGCGAAGACGTGACAACCCTGCATCGCGGAGCGGGTGCGGTGAAATGGCGATGGCGGATTCTGATTGGTGGGCGTCGTTCGAGTGGCGGAGTGGAGTCATGAAGTGATGTAATTGTGATGAGTGTACTTGCTAAGGTTTAGAACCTTAGCAGGTGAAGATATTAGTGTAATAATAAAGGCGAAATAAAAACGAATTAGTAAGAAGTGGTGTTTACAATATTTATTTTTAAAATAACCACAGCAATGTGCAATTATATAACCAAAATTCGAAGAATATCAAATAAAAAATAAATAAACAAATCATAATGGGGTCTGGTCGTCTGATGCGAATTAGCCTCTCTAACATATTATCATACTCTATCAAGACAACGTGGAGCCAGTCTCAACGTTGGATGTCCATTCCATCCAGATAATCCTTGACAACTCTCGCGCCTGGTATTATATTCAAAAATTTAGGGTAAAATGTAACTATTGATTATACACTGCATTACACCACATTCATTAAAGTTTTTTGTAATATAATATCAGATAATAATCGTGATAAGAGTGCCTACAACTTGAGTATGTGCCGGACCATAACTAATATTAAAGTTTTGACGAAAATATCCTCCGCAAAAATCATACGATATTTTTGGTTTATGAGGAGGACCGTCTTATTTTAATCTATGCATATTAGGTTCATACTTTTTAAAGTAAAAATCGTATATATGGGAAATATTTATGTCACGGGACAAATAATATTTATGGCTTTTGTTACGAGTATAACGGTAAACCCGTTTCGGAAAGCTGTTAATGTGCTCGTGTACTTGCCTTTTCAAATCTTCGGAAATTAAATTAGGCCTACCTGAATGACTACCTCGCTTATCCTGAGTGTAATTGTTTGCAGACAAATGGATTGCAATGCGCTCCAAACGTATTTTTTTCTATACCACGAAGAAGGCATACTGCCATTTTGCAAACATTTAAGTGCACCATTTCCTAACTAAAATTGAAAAATATATATTATGGCTAACAAAATTTCAAAGATATATTAGAGCTGTGATTCCTTTTTAAATTTTGGATTCTTTTCAATTTTACAGCTTCGAGAATCGGCGAAATTTGTATAAAACTTGACGACTAGGAGTCCTATTTTTCTTGACTTGAAATATTATTAAGAGCCATAATCTTGCTTTTCGGCTGCTGAAAGTTTTTTACGCATTTTTTGCAGCTTTTTCATCGCTTTGTCTTCTTTCTGGCACCAGTTTTCCCGCTGACACATATTTATAAGCTTCACAAGCCTTCACACCTAGATATTTTCAATGTATGCACATTTCTTTTTCAGCTCTTCGGTTTTCTTGTTTTCTTTCGTCCACGTTGTTATCAACAGGTTCCTGCTCTCCATCCAAATTATTTTCACACGCACTAGATGACTGTTCATTATTTGAAGGCAGGCAATCACTCCTTGAACTATGGAATGGTTCATCCTTGCTGCTTGAATTCATATTAACTAGCTTATTTCCAGTGTCTGACGGTTTTTATGCAACTACGTTTACGTGATTTCGAGCATGTGCTTGTCAGCTAATGTAGACAAAATGGCTGCTCTAGTAGTGGTCATAGCAAGTGGAGTTACCGAAATATAAGGAATCTGCTGCAAGGAGGGATAAGTTACACACATCTACCGTTAATGCACCAGATCATACCAGGTGATATGTAGTTTGCTAATATAATTCAGTATCTATTACCCGCACGTATTCCAAACTTGCACCAGGCAAATAGAGCAAGAACTGTTTGAACCTAAACAAAAAGCAGCTACCTCGCTTTTTCAGAATTATGCACTTCTTGCACCAGAGTCTTCAATTGTATTAACAATCTCTGTCATAGTAAATATTTGAGTAATAAAGTCTTCGATGCTTGACGAAACTAGGTTTAAGTAGGTAAGTTTCATAGATATCATCAGCACTGAGAACGTGTTATCTGGTTTTTCGTATTTATTCAGATAACTAGAACCAATAACTTTCGTCCAAATTTGAAAAACTTATACAGTTTAAAGTGAAGAGTATTTTTCGTACTGAATGCATTATGAAAAGTAATCTTTGTACCAGATAGACTGGAGCCTACATTCTAAATTCATCGACAGAAATCAATGTTATTAAATCTTAAATACATCTAGCTTCTAGCTCTAGTTTGTCATAATTACAGCAAGAAAATCGATCAGCACGTAATTAATCTCTTGTGAACGTTCACATCGGAAAAATTAATTGCCTTCCAAGCACACAAAACATAATTAAATGTTTTGTTTTAAAAATAAAAATCCATCTGCTAGGTTTCCTGCCTGTAATTGATTCGAGAAACAATCATATAATTTTACGCCACTTCAGTTAATTCTTAACAGATCGCGTGAACGCTTAATGAGAGATTTAATTGATGCGATTTCGTTTTAGGCAGTACTGAACGAAAGCCGTTTGAAAGATGTCTGATGAACTATTTAGACGTTAATAAAGATTACTCGATAACGGTATTTAATTAGTTTTTTGGCAGATGTATTTCCTGCCAATTAATGCAGTTTCTCATCCATCAGGAAGTGATAGTAAACGAGGGTTTAGCATTATTCAGGTCAAAGCAGGTAATTAAACAAGCCTATAGCGGGGCAAATTTCCCAATATTAGAAGTATCGGAGGTTAAGAGGAATACTTGAATATCAAGATCTTACTCGACAGAGGAAAACGTAATAAATACATTTCTGTCACAGCAAGAGCACTAACCAGCAATATCACCATTCACTACTGGAATTGTTTACAGCTATGTATGCTTAGCAAACTCAGTTGGAGAAGGAAGACTTGTTCTGCTGATTCCTCAATTTGAAGTTTTCAAATAGAAAACATCCATAGCTGAGTTATCAATTACTTTGGAATGCGAATCTAATGCTGTAATAGCAAGAAACACATTACCTATGTAAAAATGGTTTAATCTATTTTTGTACCGCATTCCATAGTGCAGATTAGAACTAAAATACTTGGAAAAGCTTTGCTGAAATAGATTGCATGCCGAAAATAATATGCAGTGGGTTCATGCTGACGAATAGATTGACTACATGAAGTAAGTAAATCTTGACGAAGGCGTGTGTATAAGAGATTCCATGTAAATATACTCAGACAATTTATATTTTCTATATTCGCGCTTATTATTGTTGGCTCCAATGTTTGGAGCAAGCTGTTGACCTCACTTCTTCAGGATATTCCTAACATATGTCCATAATAGGGTCGAAAATATCGCCGCGTAGTTGCGTTTAATCGTTGGTACCTGTGATATACGTACTCCTACATCTCATTAGCAACTTCAGTATCAGAAAAGAACTTATTTCTAAAAATATATTATCGAGCTTTCAAGCCTATATACACGAGTGTCGAAGTGGCTATAAGTTATGTAAGGAAATAACATCGTATTTGCCGCCCTTCTAATTTATATTCCACTGTTTCAAGGAAAGCATAAGGCCTCAGCCATCAAGTTAAAAGCTCACATTAATCAAAAAATACCTCGAAGTACAGTTTTTGTTATGATGATTCTTATTACGAGGAGAAGGTATTATGTATGTCTGCAGGAAATTCAAGAATAGGAAGAAGACGCATTACCGATAATAGATGCTTCTGACGTCGATCTAGATTATGAACCAGAGCAACCTGAAGATACTGTAGATAGTTGTTATTAAGAAAACTTCTCAGACGATGATGCTTCCGAATTATCATAAAGGCGCAAGTCGGTTAATATATCACATGCTGGCCTCAATAACACACGTCAGACACCAAGTGATTGTCCTGTATTACGGGAATATTTTTAGGGCAGAGTACCAAGGAGCCAATTGCAAACAGGAAAGTACCTTAGTATACTAAGTAGAAATGCATTTCTAGAATAAAAAAAATGCTGTCCTCAGTGTCTGGGAGGCACATACTTCTAATAACAGGTAAAAACAAGTTTTCGTGTTAAGAGTTGGAAGCCAAAATTGTGTTATTTTTGGTTAAGGTTAACAAGTAATAAGATATTTAAATGATATTAACTTCAGGATTGCTGCGTGAAATATTGAATTGTACATAATATAGATAGGCTTTTAAATGAATAACTTAACCCATATATATTATTGGCATCCGATCACAACATAAGCTGTTGGTGACTTTTGGTTAGACCAAAGAAGATAAATGTTTAACATTACAATTCATCCAAATAAAGAAAGTATTACAAATAAAGCAAGCCGGGAGATTAATTTACATAAAGACAGATATGACTAATATCTTTTTAATGACTATATTATAGTCATATTACTCCAGTCTGAATAAATAGCCCCCTAGCCAATAATTATCAAATAACTTTCGCGCAATAGGATTTATTAAACAGTTTCAAGAATTATAGAATTCCCCCCACCCTCCCCCTTAAGGTAAAATATGTATCTCATTTTACGTTATATATATAGGTATTAATGGTCCGATCGAAAATGGATGCATCAGTATCAGTATCAGAAGGGATGCACTTAGACCACCAATTGGGCGCGAGTGCTCCCAGCCCGCATTAGAGAACACCTAGGATGTCGGTCTACATTAAGAAAGCCCGCATCTCGTTCAATTTAATACGATGCGATGCACTGAATCTCGCTCGATCGGCGTCACTCCAAAGATTATGAGTTTTGCCCACGCAAAGACGGCCCACGTAAGAAGACCTTGTGGGGTTTCATCGTGATCCATGTACCATCATCAGATGCCGTCTAAGCCTACAGTGCGAGGTGTAAAATCCTACCAGAACTCTGCACGCCAACCTATGTGGGTCCAACAGCCCCCTGGCGACTCTTCGTGTGCCCATGTTTCATGAGCCTCGTCTGTCTCATCCCCGGAGCTATCCGTTATACCTCTTCGGTTCAATCCTACGTCCAGGTCACCAATATTCTGGCGATCCCCACACAGAGATCAAGCGTTAAGTATCTACGTGGTGAGCATTCTCCGGCTAAGGCGTCAGCGGCCTCGTTTCCCGGTAAACCCGGAGTATCCCGGCATCCAGACCAGCGTAACCTTTTTATAACTTGCAAGTTCAATCAGCCAGCTCCTACACTCCCTCACCACCAAGGAGCGCGTGTGGACCGACCGCCATGTCTAAAGAAGAAAAGCCTTCTGCCATCGACATTGAATGTTAACGACTCCCCGACCCCCATCATTATCGCAAAAATGTCCGCTTGGAAAACCGTTGTGTGCTCGCCCATGGAAGTGGATAAGTCGCGCCCCAGCAGCGCCTCACAGTTTACGCATCAACTCCAGCCAGTGTTCCAATCTGAACCCGTCTGTGAACCAGACTATTCCATCTCAGGACCCCATCCAATCCATATGTGTCATAGGCAAGAGGAAGTTTAGCCCTCGGTTTAGCCCCTCGTGGAAGCCTATCTCAGGGGCATTATAAGATCCTTTACACAAATAGTGCACTATATAAAAATCGGCCTTTCCCATTAGTCGATCCGCATGGCCCATGGGACATGGGGCTCAAGAAAAGCAAACTAACCAGGTGCTAACCCAATCTAACCCAAGACATACCCAAAATCAAGAAAAAAAGCTGTTTAGAAACACAATCTTTAAAAAAAATAAAAAAACAACGGGGTTCGAACCCGCGTTTTCGCGGGGAGACCCAATGATCTAAACCTCTACACCACCAAGAGCTCTTGTCGTGGCTGGAGGTTTGATTTTGACTGATATCATTGGTAAAATCAAGATGTTGAGGCTGATATTCTATCCATTTTTTAAATATTCAGTACAGTTTAAATACTTATTCATTTATTAGACACCTAGATAAAATATTTCATTTGTTAAAAGCCGGGGTATTAAACTAATGACCAATAAAACCAAAATGTCATTGCACAATTTCTGATATAGGTATCTATATCATATCTATCATATATCTATAAAGGAAACTTCACAAGAAGTTTTCGTACGAGTAACTAACTACTTTGCGAATAGGATACTTATAAAAAGGTCACTGCCGAAAACACGCCATTTCATCTTCTGATTTAGTATGCAGAAAAACTAGTGCAAAGTTTTCATCGATTCTGAAAACTTAGGCAACATATATAATTATATACTTTCTTGACATTAGTATATATTGCTTCATATTTTAAATTTTAGCCAACCGATTGACGAGTTTTCTACAGGAATGGGAATAATAATATAGAAAAATGGCTGATGAAAACCTTTATATAATAATAGAACTTAATAATACAATATCGATGTTTTTATATATCTACGAGTATATAAGTGTTATGGGCGTACAAGTGCTGTGAAGTTAGCAGGGTCCCCTTTTTAACTTTGAAGTCTAAGACTCCAATTGTATACAGTATACACAAATTGAGCAAGAAATGATTCTAAGACTCCAATTGTATACAGTATACACAAATTGAGCAAGAAATGATTGCATTAAATATCCAATTAAATATAAAGTTGAGAATCGTCTGAAACGCTCAACATAAGGAAATCCATTAAAAATTGAATAAATAATACTAAGCTGTAAAGGAAGAAGCAATCAGGAAAACAAATAACAAGCAGTTTTTAAGACAATTGGTCTGATTACGAAAACCATTGTGACACTGTTTAGCCCTTATAGAAAGGGCTGAGTTTGCCTGATTTTCTTAATTAGTAAGAACAAAACAGCTTTAAGTCCCTTTTAAAATTTAATGTAGGACATTTTTTAACGAATGCTACTCATTGTAACATTATATACCGATAATATTGGATATTCGGTAACGAACAAATTGCCAATTTTTAAGGATGTCCGTGTATAAGTTAATCTAGTTTTTAAAGATTTTTAAATTCTTTAAAAATAATATTATTTAAACAAGTAATTGTGAGACGCTCTTGTTTTTTACAACATGCCGTTGTTCTAAAAACATATACTAATAGAATACATACACACGATGAATTAACCTCCTTAGAGATAACTACTGATTTTGTTAAATTTGAATCAGCTACTAAACTGTATTATCAAGGGCTAAAAAATTTAAAGTTAAACTTTAGAGATATTAACCCTTACCATTTTAGCGTTATACATGTTTAACGTAAATTCCGTCATATAGAAACCTTTGTAAATTAAGAGTATATTATACTTTTAGTTGATAGATGGCGCCAAAACTGATATGATCCCGGCTTTTACCGACATTTGCATGATTAAGCAGTTGAGCAGTTTGACTTAATTTGTTTATATGACAGATTGGTAAGTGAGAAGCTGCTCCAATTTTTTCCAAAAAATAGAACCTAACCTCTACTAAGTATTCTCGTGCTTATGATATTTTATAGAAACATTCTATAGTCGTTGTAATATATTCTGAAAAAATGTTTTGCTCACCGTAAATGGGGAAATGTTTATATATTTTCTTATTCTTCTGTATATACAATTGAGTGTTACATGTGCATCTAACACAAAAGGTATGAGAACATTATTTTGTAATATAGTTTAAATTTTGGATGTCATGTTTTGCAATAAATCTTTTATCTTTTCACATATGTAAAAACATTTATATAATATTTATTTGTTTCTGAAAAGGGTTTTCCGTTCAAGAGGCTATAGAAATTGCATATGCTGATAACGATTTAGATAATGATGCAAACGCTTCCAAACCTCCGGAAATAAGTGCGCTGACAGCAGAAGATTTAGTCGATTAGGATGATAATAATTTAAGCTTTTTATCTGAAAGTCTTCTTCGTACTCAGGTTAAAATCCGACAGCGAAACAGTATCAGAATAGATACAGAAGCAAGAGCACATGACAAAAAAATAGTAACGATAGTGGACCAGCCTAAAAAAAATAAACAAGCTTTCTGTGAAGATCAGGTAAACTTATGGAACGAAACAAGGAATATAGAATCCCAGATTTTTCCCAGTTTAGCAACTGTACCCCTGTCGAAATTTTTGATATGTTTTGGTGTGACGGGATGTACGAGGAATTAAAGTGTGCTATATTCGAAATCAGATATGAGCGACTAAATGATTAAAAATACATAATATATAAGTCAATTTAAAATGTCTTTCGACGTTGTTCGGCGCCTAATCTCCATCTTCTTTGGTCTTCCCAATCTTCCACTGCTAAGTTCCTTTCACTCATGACTTTGTGAACTGTCTTCTGGCATTCTATTTTAGGTCTGCTTCTTTTCCGTCACCCTTTCGGTTGCCATTCCAAGACTTGTTTAGGTAGTTCTGATGCCGGCATTCGTAGGGCGTGCCCATACCACCTTAGTTGTTTGATATTTACGTCATGAGCTGCTGATCCTTCCACACCCATCCATTGCTTTATCACCTCATTTCTAATTCGGTCCTTTCTTGATATACATAAAAATCTTCTCATCGCATCCATCTCTAATGCTTCCAGCCTCTTCCTATATTTCTCACCTAGTCTTGTGGAGGTCCACAAATATGATATGAGTTTCTACGTTTTTGCAGCTCTTTTCTCTATTATTTGTTTTAAACCGATGTATGATCTTCCTGCTCTAAAACCGCTATGCTCTTCTTCTTCACTCTGCCTAAAGTCTTCTACTATTAGGTCCTGTAAGATCTTGCTACAAAGTCTACTCATGGTGCTAGTGGCTAAAATTCCTCAGAACAGTTGTTGCAGTTTCTCTTATCTACTTTTTGTGCATTGATGAGATATATGCCTCTTTCCATGGTTCTGGTACTGCATGCCCATTACAGCATTTGTTCATAATAAATGTCAAACTATTGTGTAGTTTATCTGTTCTATATTTTAACATTTCCGCACATATACCCTCCGGCCCACCAGCTTTATCATTTTTAAGTCTCAGAACAGCTCTCTTTACTGTTTCCACCTATATTCTTACTTCCTCACCGTGTACATGTATGAGTCTTCTTCGATTGTCACTAAGATATTCCTGTCGTGTTTCTATTAATAAGTTTTCCTAATGATCTTTCCACTCTTTTGGCTTTATTGTTTGTAGGAATGCGTTGTCTTTTCCTGTGTTTTATAAGGGCTTCCACGAAATTCCAGACTTCTGTGCACTTTTACCCCCCAATTTACGTGTTAATATCCTGACATTTTTTCCTTCAATACTGTGCCTGTCTATCTCTTTAAATGTCGCATAGTCTTCTTCCGTCTTTGTGCTAAGCCACTTAAAGTATGCTTGTTTTTTCCCTTTAACCACGGCTCCACCATATCTTGCTGCTTTTTTTTATTCCTTATTACTCCGATGGCTTCCTTAGCTACTTGATTTAAATTTGTAATGTTTTCGTATACTTCCGTGAACGTAGAGCCTAGTGCCTCTATTAGTTTTTCATGAAAAACTATTGATCAAAAATTCCATTAAAAAAAATAGTTTGAACAGATAATGCAAGTTCTTACATTTGACAGACAACACTAAACCAGGTAAAAATAGCAAGGCTTGAATAGTCCGCCCATAAGAATATAAGCCAAAAGTCCTTACTTAGGAAATTTAATAGCCTAAGATGAAACAATGGTGAAGCTTAGGAAGACATAGCTGCAAATAATTAATGAAATAAAAAACGATCAGCTTCAGCTACAAATTGTGGTAATTCAATACGAAGGTATGATATTTGATATATTTTTATCTATACCAAGAGAAGAATCCTCGAACTCTGGAAGGGGACGAGCTACTTTATGGAAAAGCAACTGCCTCATTGCTTGCAAAGTTGAGAGAGTTTCCAAAAACTAAAAGCACTCTGCCATACAAGTTACATACAGTCAATTTATTTACGAGTTCAGCCTTACTTCGTGATATGAGAGATATTGGCATTCAGTGTACTGGCGCCATGCGGAAGGAATTTATGTTCCTGACAAAAACCCTTGAAGAAATCTGCAGGGATGGGCATTTTTATATCGTGGAACCGGAAAATGGAATAATGTTCGCTGGGTGGATAACTGTTGAATTTCTATTGTGCAGAGTCAATAAAATTCAATACGCTTCCATATATCAGTGAAATTTATTTAAAAGTAAAACGCGTGACAAAATATAAAAAGACAATTGCAAGACGGTGGCCAACGCAGTTGACCTGCCGAAGATTCTCAGATGACTAACTTAGGTATTAGAGTCATAAAACTAAAAAGGACACTTAAGCGACCCAAAACAAATGTTACCAGATGTGTCTGCATATTGCCACTTTTGAAAACGAAAGCGTCGTCAAATACATACTACTTACAAAGACAATTATAAAACATGCAAATTATACAGCGCCGTATCATTAATTTCAACAATAACAATATAGTACCATGGCATCAACCTGATGTAACGGAATATAAGTTTATTTCACTCTACTAAATTCAGTTCAGTTACCAATGTTTTTCGATGTTTGGGATGGGTATTTCGTGCAAGTAATTATTTGGAAGCACAAGTACGCTATTTTATACCTACAATTTGTGGAGTTGTTTCCCTATAGGTTACTATATTTAATAGTGACATATATTCGTGAATGGGCTTATCTTGTGTGATTGGTAATTGGGGAGCGCAGTACCCTATTTAATACCTATAATTTATGAATTTAAGTTACTATAGGTTACTATATTTAGTATATATTAGGTATTTCTTTGGCCTGATGCTACGTGACCTAATGTGGTAATCACATGATATATATTATTCAATTAAAACTTCGGAAGGGATAATTTGAGGAACGTCGAGAATTTTCAAAGCGAGGTCGTTTTATCTTTGTGGCGACGCTGCCACGGGTGAATACTGGTTTTTAATCTTTTATTCATCTTGCAATATATTTCACTTATTTAAATACATAACTAATATTTGTTTTTGATTCGTTTAATCGTATTTGGCTAAAGCAAGAATTTAGCATTTTTATATTACACTTTCAATTAGCTTGCAGCTTCATTAATCTTAATTTTTGTAGTGACCTTTGGGTCCAGATACCGATTTATTGGTGAATAATTGCGTCTCTCATTAGTCAAATTCATGTAATCTGAAAGTGACTGATATCGCTTTACTCATTCATCAAATTTTTTAAATCTTTTACATTAATTTTAATTCTCATAGCTAGTCAATTTGTTCAAAAACCTTATTAGAAATAATTTCATCAATCATATTTGTAATTTAATTATATTGATAATCTCCATTTCACTGAGCTAGATTTTATTACACTGCTTTAGAGTCGAACCAGTGTCGTATGTAAAAAGATTTTCGCAAAGAAAAAACCATAAGAGTTCTATGTGTATTATAGGTTTGATGGATGAAAATGTGACCAGACACCAGCAATTCGACCCAAAAAATGGTGGTATCCTCACTAGATGTAAGCATCCACAATGATTGGTATCATCAAATAATTGGACGTTCGCAAAGATATCATGCTCGCATACTTTTCACGATATGTTATACAAGCTAAAGGTGCCTGGGAGGGCTGTCAACATCCTGGTTTTAAAATACATTAGAAATTAGGCATTCAGGACTCTTTGTATTTTAAGAGGATTTGTCAATATTCTAAATATAATATTACCGCAAATTATCGCATACTACGATATAACCTAAAAAGGTCCTTGAGTGCCGTTGATGATAAGATCTAATAATTTATGGCATGGTGATTTTTATCAGCTTAACAAAACTCTGTCCCATACATAAACAATAAAGCATTTCAAAAAAAATAACATTGCGTTTTTGGATTAATCAATTAGAATACCAGACGTATAAAATAATGTGTTTTAGGAAATAATACCAGTTACCAATTCACGTTAAACGTGGTCAAAAATTGAACCAAATTAGAAAAAGGTTCCACCCAGTTTACCTCTTCCTAGGGTAAAACTTGACGTTTTAATTTATGAGAGGTATTTTTTAAAAATTTTAAAAACCGTTATATTTGGTAGGTGGTTTTAAAAACCATATCAGAAACAAAAATGTAAGAAAATTAACATTTCCGGAACTAGGGTGAAAGGAAATATTTTTTCTACGTTGGGGTTTGGAACCTTCGGCAACATGCACTAAAACAGAGTTTTATCCACAATACCGAAACAGAATATTTGCACTCG
>MU182435.1:135571-148305 GCA_016904865.1 Pissodes strobi | reverse complement strand
CCCTGACAAGCGCCCTCATAGACTGCATGGGTCATGGAGTATCTCCACACCCCTTCATCAGCCATCTCATGGCCGTTCTAGCCGCCTCGTGCCTCACCCAGTTCACCGGCGAAGTTAGATACACCAACGCCTCTAGGACCCTTGTGGGAGCCATTCTCATGGCTCCGGTAATGCAGAGGTATGGGGTTCATTTTAATTTCTCCAGCACTAATCCGTTGAGTGTATGTTTGGGTAAATTTGTCTTATCAGCTAAAAATTTAATTTAAGAAATGCTGGCAACTAAGTCTCTATTATATTATTGTCGCATCTATTTACCCTACGTAAGTACGTACAGGCTAGAGTTGCTTAAAAATGAGATCATAATAATTGCCCATCAACCAGTGCAAACATGAGTTTGGATTAGTTTGGGTTAGTAGTAGACGCTATTAGGAAGTACTGAAGAATGTATGCGCCATAATATGCGCCTTGTCTTAGATATTTGACATGGTTGATCATGCAAATTAAAAAAATATGGATTTAGGAGCAATATTCTTAACCGGTTTTGATTATCTAAAGTAGAGCAACCTAAATTAAACATATGTTTAAGATTTCTAAGTGAATCTATTTTTCTGTCGACTTGCAAAGGCATATACAGACGTCTTGTCCTCAGATGATACCACGTTCCTAGATAACTACTGCTCAAATGTTTCAAAGGATAAGATTGACATGTTAGTGAATAAAATGAGTGAGTGGCTTCAGGCAAATAGACTGAAATTAAATATACGTAATATTAGTATTGTAATCTTTGAATCTAATAAGGGTTTTAGGAACGAAATTGTTGTGACTGGAGGTGGGATTTTAACTGATATGATTGGTAAAATTAAGATGTTGAGGCTGATATTCTATCCATTTTTTAAATATTCAGAACAGTTTGAATACTTAAATTCAAAATTAAACTCCAGATCATATTGCATACGAATAAGGACTCGTAGGTATTCCATATTCCGGTGTGCCCTATTTTATATCATATCTATCATATATCTATAAAGGAAACTTCACAAGAAGTTTTCGTACGAGTAACTAACTACTTTGCGAATAGGATACTTATAAAAAGGTCACTGCCGAAAACACGCCATTTCCTCTTCTGATTTAGTATGCAGAAAAACTAGTGGAAAGTTTTCATCGATTCTGAAAACTTAGGCAACATATATAATTATATACTTTCTTGACATTAGTATATATTGCTTTATATTTTAAATTTTAGCAAACCGATTGACAATTTTTCTGCAGGAATGGGAATAATAATATAGAAAAATATAAGTGTTATGGACATACAAGTGCTGTGAAGTTAGCACAGTCCCCTTTTTAACTTTGAAGTCTAAGACTCCAATTGTATACAGTATACACAAATTGAGCAAGAAATGATTGCACTAAATATCCAATTAAATATAAAGTTGAGAATCGTCTGAAACGCTCAACATAAGGAAATCCATTAAAAATTGAATAAATAATACTAAGCTGTAAAGAAAGAAGCAATCAGGAAAACAAATAACAAGCAGTTTTTAAGACAATTGGTCTGATTACGAAAACCATTGTGACACTGTTTAGCCCTCATAGAAAGGGCTGAGTTTGCCTGATTTTCTTAATTAGTTAGAACAAAACAGCTTTAAGTCCCTTTTAAAATTTAATGTAGGACATTTTTTAACGAATGCTACTCATTGTAACATTATATACCGATAATATTGGATATTCGGTAACGAACAAATTGCCAATTTTTAAGGATGTCCGTGTATAAGTTAATCTAGTTTTTAAAGATTTTTAAATTCTTTAAAAATAATATTATTTAAACAAGTAATTGTGAGACGCTCTTGTTTTTTACAACATGCCGTTGTTCTAAAAACATATACTAATAGAATACATACACACGATGAATTAACCTCCTTAGAGATAACTACTGATTTTGTTAAATTTGAATCAGCTACTAAACTGTATTATCAAGGGCTAAAAAATTTAAAGTTAAACTTTAGAGATATTAACCCTTACCATTTTAGCGTTATACATGTTTAACGTAAATTCCGTCATATAGAAACCTTTGTAAATTAAGAGTATATTATACTTTTAGTTGATAGATGGCGCCAAAACTGATATGATCCCGGCTTTTACCGACATTTGCATGATTAAGCAGTTGAGCAGTTTGACTTAATTTGTTTATATGACAGATTGGTAAGTGAGAAGCTGCTCCAATTTTTTCCAAAAAAATAGAACCTAACCTCTACTAAGTATTCTCGTGTTTATGGTATTTTATAAAAACATTCTATAGTCGTTGTAATATATTCCGAAAAAATTTTTGCTCACCGTAAATAATAGATTTTGTGGAAATGTTTATATATTTTCTTATTCTTCTGTATATACACTTGAGTGTTACATGTGTACCTAACACAAAAGGCATGAGAACATTATTTTGTAATATAGTTTAAATTTTGGATGTAATGTTTTGCAATAAATCTTTTATCTTTTCACATATGTAAAAGCATTTATATAACATTTATTTGTTTCTAGAAAGGGTTTTCCGTTCAAGAGGCTTTAGAAATTGCATATAGTAATAACGATTTAGATAATGATACAAACTCTTCCAAACCTCCGGAAATAAGTGCGCTGACAGCAGAAGATTTAGGTGATTAGGATGAAAATAATTTCAGCCTTTTATCTGAAAGTCTTCTTCGTACTCAGGTTAAAACCCGACAGCGAAACAGTATCAGAATAGATACAGAAGCAAGAGCACATGACAAAAAAATAGTAACGATAGTGGACCAGCCTAAAAAAAAATAAACGAGCTTTCTGTGAAGATCAGGTAAACTTATGGAACGAAACAAGGAATATAGAATCCCAGATTTTTCCCAGTTTAGCAACTGTACCCCTGTCGAAATTTTTGATATGTTTTGGTGTGACGGGATGTACGAGGAATTAAAGTGTGCTATATTCGAAATCAGATATGAGCAACTAAATGATTAAAAATACATAATATATAAGTCGGTTTAAAATGTCTTTCTTTCAACGTCGTTCGACGCCTAATCTCCATCTCCTTTGGTCTTCCCAATCTTCCACTGCTTAGTTCCTTTCACCCATGGCTTTGTGAACTGTCTTCTGTCATTTTATTTTAGGTCTGCTTCTTTTCCGTCACCCTTTCGGTTGCCATTCCAGGACTTGTTTAGGTAGCCCTGATGCCGACATTCGTAGGGCGTGCCCATACCACATTAGTTGTTTGATATTTACGTCATGAGCTGCTGATCCTTCCACACCCATCCATTGCTTTATCACCTCATTTCTAATTCGGTCCTTTCTTGATATACATAAAGATCTTCTCATCGCATCCATCTCTAATGCTTCCAGCCTCTTCTTATGTTTCTCACTTAGTCTCCATGTCTTTGCTCCATATAGTAAGGTGCTCTTTATTTCATATATGTTGTATTTCCTTTCCTTAGTAATTCCCTTACTCCATACTCTTTTGGCCTCCACAATTCTTTTCTTGATTTCTTTGATGTCAGTTCCTGTTTTGTCGAATGTAACACCCAGGTGTACGTATTCTTGAAAAGAGGAAATTTGCTGTCCAGCATAATATTGTTTGGCTCCTCACTCACACATAAATTCTTTGTCTTATTCAGGTTGACAGTCAGGCCCCATTGGCTATATTCCTCTATTAGTTTTCGCATCATATATTGCATATCCTCTATATCATTCGCTATAACGACCTGATCATCGGCAAACTGTAGAGTATAAATACATCCCTCGTCCAGTTGAACACCCATACCATGGATTATATATATATTGAAGAGGTTCGGTGAAATGCAACATCCCTATCTTAACCCCTTGGTAACTGGCAATTCTCAGTTATGTATTTTCCCATTTCTATTCTTGATCTTGAGTTTCTATGAAGCTCTTGGACAACATGAATCAGAGTGTAATTAATATTTGATTTTTTAGAGTTTCCCATAATTTGCGAATTGGTACTGTGTATTATGCTTTTTGGAGGTCCACAAATGTGATATGAGTTTCTACGTTTTTTGCAGCTCTTTTCTCTACGACTTGTTTTAAACCGAAAACATTGTAGGTGCATGATCTTCCTGCTCTAAAACCACTTTGCTCTTCTTCTTCACTCTGCATAAAGTCTTCCACTATTAGGTGACTGAAATTCCTCTATTATATAGTTGTTGCAGCTTCTCTTATCTCCTTTTTTGTGGATTGATGAGATATATTCTTCTTTCCATGGTTCTGGCACTGCATGCCCATTAAAGCATTTGTTAATAATAACTGTCAGACTATTATGTAGTTTATCGGCTTTATATTTTAACATTTCCGCACATATACCTTCCGGCCCACCAGCTGTATCATTTTTAAGCCCTGCTGTATTCTTAGTTCCTCACCGTGTAAATGTATGCGTCATGTTCGATTGTCACTGTCGTGTTTCTATTAATAAGTTTTCATAATGATCTTTTCACTATTTTGGCTTTACTGTTTGCAGAAATGCGTTGTCTTTTCCTGTGTTTTTAAGGGCTCCTACGAAACTCCAGACCTCTGTACACTTTCTCCCTCCAATGTACGTGTTAATATCCTGACATTCTTTCTTCAATACCTTGCTTGTCTCTCTCTTTAAATGTCGCATAGTCTTCTTCCGTTTTTGTGCTAAGCCACTTAAAGTATGCTTGTATTTTTCGTTTAACCACCGATTCTATATCATCGCTCCATATCTTACTACATTTTGCATACCATATCTTGCTACTTTTTTTACTCCGATCGCTTGCTTAGCTGCTTGATGTAAACTTGCAATGTTTTCGTGAACGTGGTACCTTGTGCCTCTATTAGTTTTTCATAAAAAACTGTTAATAAAAAATTCCGTTAAAAAAAATGGGTTTGAACAGATAATGCAAGTTCTTACATTTGACAGAAAACACTAAACCAAATAAAAATAGCAAGACCTGAAAAGTCCACCCATCAGAATACAAGCTAAAAGTCCTTTCTTAGAAAATGTAATAGCCTAAGAAGAAATAAACTACGATGAAACAATGGTGAAACTTAGGAAGACATAGCTACAAACAATTAATGAAATAGAAACCGATCAGCTTCAGCTACAAAATGTGGTAATTCAATACGAAGTTATGATATTTGATATATTTTTATCTATACCAAGAGAAGAATCCTCGAAGTCTGGAAGGGGACGAGCTACTTTATGGAAAAGCAACTGCCTCATTGCTTGCAAAGTTGAGAGAGTTTCCAAAAACTAAAAACCCTTTGCCATACAAGTTACATACAGACAATTTATTTACGTGTTCAGCCTTACTTCGTGATATGAGAGATATTGGCATTCGGTGTACTAGCGCCATGCGAGATATCCATCTAACCAAAGGAATTTCATTTCCTGATAAAAACGCTTGAAGAAATCTGCAGGGATGGGCATTTTTAGATCGTGGAACCGAAAAATGGAGTAATGTTCGCTGGGTGGATAACAATATAGTACCAGGGCATCAACCTGCTGTAACGGAATATAAGTTTATTTCACTCTACAAAATTCAGTTCAGTTACGAATGTTTTTCGATGTTTGGGATGGGTATTTCGTGCAAGTAATTATTTGGAAGCACAAGTACGCTATTTTAAACCTACAATTTGTGGAGTTGTTTCACTACAGATTAGTATATTTAATAGTGACATCTATTCGTGAATGGGCTTATCTCGTGTGATTGGTAATTGGGGAGCGCAGTACGCTATTTAACGCCTATAATTTATTAATTTAATTTACTATAGGTTACTATATTTAGTATATATTAGGTATTTCTTTGGCCTGACGCTACGTGACCTAATGTGGTAATCACATGATATAAATTATCCAATTAAAACATCGGAAGGGATAATTTGAGGAACGTCGAGAATTTTGAAAGCGAGGTCGTTTTATCTTTGTGGCAACGCTGCCAGGGGTGAGTACTGGTTTTAAATCTTGAAATATTTTATTCATCTTGCAATATATTTCACTTATTTAAGTACATAATTAATATTTGTTTTTGATACGTTTAATGGTGTTTGGCTAAAGCAAGAATTTAGCATTTTTATATTACACTTCCAATTAGCTTACAGCTTCAATAATCTTAATTTCGTAGTGACCGTTGGGTTAAGATACCGATTTATTGATGAATAATTGCGTCTCTCATTAGTCAAGGTCATGTAATTTGAAAGTGGTTTAGTCCAAATTTACAGAGAACGTAATTATTTCATCGTTTACCGGTCACGCACATTATTTTACGTATTTTCATTTAAATTGAACAGTACTATTGGGGAATTCTTGGAGTAAGTTCTATATATTCCTGTAAAGGTAGCAAATTGAATTTTCTGTAGAATTTCTTCGAATTTTCCCTCACAGTATTGCTGGTTTTAATATTTTTTCTTTCCTGGCTTATTTAATTAAATTTTAAA
This sequence comes from Pissodes strobi, assembly GCA_016904865.1. Taxonomy (NCBI): domain Eukaryota; kingdom Metazoa; phylum Arthropoda; class Insecta; order Coleoptera; family Curculionidae; genus Pissodes; species Pissodes strobi. Next base: position 141,867 of record MU182435.1, on the reverse strand, counting down.
TTTTTTTTACATTAAGCATTTAATTATTAGCACTCGCCCTGTCTCGTCTTAACACTGATGTAGCGACATTGATTTGCATTTATGAGAGGTTAATCTCACATCTGTAAATTTACCTGTTTTTTTTTCTTTTATCTAAATTTCTATCTCGATGTGAGATAGTGATTATCTTATCTATATCTCTAGTTAATTGAGGCTTAATTACGCTTTATATGCCAAGGGCCATACAAAAAGTAATAGAAATTACTTATTTGAAATTATAAGACTCGTTTACAGAGAGGTTGTACCTCTATTTTTCTATTTCTCATTAAGTTCAAGTTATCTTTTATTTAGATTTGCCGAGAGTCACTAATTGGAACGAAATTCCATAGTTTTTTTTTATTTAAATTTCAGTCATTATTTCTTTTAAATTTCATATTGTAAGTAAAGGAAAGGATATCTTGAGTAACAGTAGTTATTTATAATTTTTGCTCAACTTCAAACTGTAATTTAAGTTTCTGATTCTACCTGCTTTAGCCAGTAAATTTTCAAATGGTTGATTGCTTCCTTCTGTGTAACAGTCTAACTGAGGTCCACACGATATTTGCTTCAATATTCTTTAATTAGCGATATACATTGGTCTAAGACTAGGTTATTTTTTCTTACATGTAACGTTGGCCGAAGGAAGCATAGTGCTCGGCAAGCAGCAGGTGTTCGTCCACTTACTGTGTGCTCTGAGGGAGTCGATACGATAAGAACCAAGCGAGACCTCGATAAGACCAAGTAACATTTACTTGGGAACAGGTAGAATCGGTTCCAGTAAAGATCCCAATACGATCGCATGGTTACAGAATAGTTGGACAAGCTAAGCATATAAATTGACTGTAAAGGCCACTGATATCGCTTTACTCATTCATTAAATTTTTTCAATCTTTTACATTAATTTTCATTCTCATTGCTAGTCAATTTGTTCAAAAACCTTATTAGAAATAATTTCATCAATCATATTTGTAATTTAGTTATATTGATAATCTCCATTTCACTGAGCTAGATTTTGTTACACTGCTTTAGAGTCGAACCAGTGTCATATTATGTAAAAAGATTTTCGCAAAGAAAAAACCAGATTATACAAATTCCTCGCTCAAATATTTATTATTGAAAGATATAAGAGCTCTATGTGTATTATAGGTTTGATGGATGAAAATGTGACCAGACATCAGCAATTCGGCCCAAAAAAATAGTGGTATCCTAACTAGCATTATAAGATCCTTTACACAAATAGTGCACTATATAAAAATCGGCCTTTCCCATTGGTCGATCCGCATGGACCTCCGCTCGCTTAAGCGGATCGACCATCGCTCGCTACGGGGGCTCAAGAAAAGGAAACTGACCATGTGCTAACCCAATCTAACCCAAGATATACCCAAAATCAAGAAAAAAAGCTGTTTAGAAACATAATCTTAAAAAAAATAAAAAAAGCAAAGTAAGAAAATGAACATTTCCGGAACTAGGGTTAAAGGAAATATTTTTTTTCTTCAAACGTCAGTAAATCCGTCATTACTCGACTGTGTAGGCGGCTGTGAAGTTTCGTTTTTCCTCCGCCGGAGCTTTACTTTTCACTTTTCCACCGGCGGAGGTAAAAGTGTTGTCATAGCAACATAGATACAATACAAACAGACAACAAAATAAGCGTCAACAACTCAAGATTTATTAAACTACAATTTGTATTTATCACTCAATTTGTGACTGCATTTCTAAAAATCACTAATTCAGGAACAAATTGGTTATTATTTAATCGAACTTACCCAATAACTGCTTATCAATACGGAATTAAAACGCAATCGAAGACGCACTTTAAAAAAAAATATTGTTGACAGTGTGCACTGACAGCTTTATGTTACATAAATTCACCGACACCGGTCTAAGCAAGGCCACCTACGACCGTGGTCTAAGCCGCCTTGCAAACCCATTTATCTTTAATAATAATTAGATATTATTACTATTAAAAAGAGATGTTTTTGCATCAATTTGTCGACATTTGAAGAAAAAACAGCATATTTTATTTGGAGGAAAAGTTACTTTTCATGGCTTGCTCTCTATTACCAGCCTCACTCCGTTCGGCTGTTAAACACGAGCGCGCCATGAAAAGTATCACTTTTCCTCCATATAAAATAATATACTATTATTTTCCAATTAATTAAATTTATGACGTCCTTTTTTGTAACATCTCATGTAAATTATAAATAGTCTAGATAAATATTTAATGATCCACAAACTAATATTAGTAAATAATAGTGATAATTGATAAAGAATATATTGTTACTATCCAAATTATATACAAAAGCTGTAGTAATCAAGCACGAGGAAATTGGATACATAAGAATTGCTCTCGCATACTGAAACTAAAAAGTAGCACATTTAAAATTGAAATTTATCTGCGCACTTCCGGGACGATTTTAAATTACCATTGTTACAGTATACCATTACAAAATGCTCTGGAAAGTATAAAAGCCGCATAATACAGGCGAATTATATTTTTCAGAATTATTAAGCACTTGAAAACATTTTTACAGGCTAATTTGAAATGCCAATGGAGCCTGGATACGTTTTCTTTTTCCAGGAGCTTCAGTTTTAATTGCTGGTGTATTTTCTAATGATTAATTCAATTAAGCGAGCTTCTATGCTGTTTTTGCGCTGGGATGCGCTCAATTTGTTTTATGAAAATGTTGCTTTCCGAGACAATGTTCGCAAAAATGCCTATGTATTTTAACATAGAATATAAGTTAAATATCAATATATCTCTTTTATAGACATACCATAGTGAATTAGTTAATAAGAAATGCCGATATTTACTGTAAAATTCCTATGTTACATAATATGATATGCATTTGCATGAAGTACCTTATCTATTTACCTACACCGTTTTAGAGATTGTAATAGTTAAGGGTGTTTTATTTAAACAATGGAAATTATTGCGCATTTGGCTAGCTTTATTAAGGCCGGAATGCGACAATGTACAGATTTTGAAAATCTAGATAAGCTTGTTCTAGTTAATATTTATAAAGTTAGTCTGAGTATAATGCCAAGTATTGAATTTACAATAAATACCAGCATTTCCTGATTCTGGCGGTCTCGAAAATGCATTACTTGGAAGCATACACTATAGAAACAAAATTATACGCTGCAATACTATATTAACGATATTTTCGTATATGCACAGACTTACCGCTGGTTTGTGGTGATTTATCTTTATTTTCATTCTCACAAGCAGAGGCGCACTCAGAGGGGGTGGGGAAGTTAATAAGAAAAAATAAATTTAAGACAAAATGCATAAAGAAAAATAATAAATTATTCTTGAATGCTCAGAAACTAGCTGAAAAGTTTGAATTTTCTTTAAATAAACCGGGTGTTACTACTACTTCTCAGACAAAAAGATGCAATGTAAATGTTCCCATCTCTCATTCTCAGATAGTTTCTTAAATAATTAGAGAGACAGATTTTCCAAACATAAATCGCTATTGGTTGGTTTCAGCTTATTGCCGATGGATTCTTTTGACTTTTCTGATGTCACTATGAAAGAATATGAAGATTTTGTAGTGTTTCATAGAAGTGACCTGAGAGGTACGCTTGCCGAACTGAAAGTGGACGTTAAATTTTGGTACAGAGAGATTGCTAGACTCGAAAATGACGAATGGTTAAAAGATGCCTTAAGTGGTTTAGCATATTGTGAAAAGGCTCTCGCGGTACCAACTATTGAAATATTGTTGGCTATACTTGCAATTTTACCTGTGCCTACTGCGGAGAATGAATGAACTTTTTCTGTATTACGGCGCTTAAAAAAATATCTACGAAATTCTTGTTCCGACAAAAGGCTAAATGGATTGGCACTTTTACATATTTACAGATGTATATATTTTAGATAAATTGGCAGAAAAGCCCCATAATTTAAAATCAGATTGCAATAAGAAATATGTTTATAATCTTGTAATTTAAATGTGTGCTTTGTGCAAAATAAAATTCACATAAGGTTTAAAGAGAGCTTTTCGGTGTTACTGCCCTTACTCCTTAAGTCCATAAAATAAGCATACATAATTTCATATTGAAACCCCATCCCCGAAAAAAATTCTGGATGCACCACTGCTGACAAGGCCGATTGTATATATGTATATGTAATACAAACCTGACAGTTTCTTATTAAAAAATTATCCGTAACTTTTAAATGTTGACTGTACTTCATACTTCTCTCTCCATTGAGTTGACTATTGATATGCGAACACCGAGTACCGAGAAAAGTCACGAATATCTAGAAAAACACATAAGTCATTTTATATTAAGTTTGTCATAGGTCGAGCATCATCTAATATCAGAATTCGAAAGAGAATTGCCGTTGATAACTCAACCAATAATTAGTGGCTTATAATTTATATAGTGTCCAATAGAGATCGGCTTATTATCGTATCAGCATATCTTGTCAACAGGAATCGAGTTTCAAATCATATCAATACTTAAAAATGATGCTATCTATTAATGTCTTATTTCGTTTTCCTTATTAAGCTACTTATGATAATTTTTTTTTATAAAACCTTACAACAAGAAATAATATATTATTAAAATTACTACAGCGGCCTAAGCCATCTTTACTCAACTATTGTGATTGTTGCATACCTCCAAGTGCCCGATATTTTAAAATTGGCAATATTATTTTATATAATTTTTGTGTTGCTAAACTATGCCAATATTACGAAATGTTGGGGATCATACCAACGTTTTTCACGGTATAATTTTCTGACAACACTCTGTATATTCGTATTATGATTTACTTATAACTAAGATCCAAATACATTTATTTCATTCCAGTTGAACAATAAACTCATGCATGGGAAGCATGTTACTCCTAATCTCCCTCAGTACCAACTTCTATTACCGGATCGAATTCAACGACTCATGGAAATTTCTACAATCTAATTGGTCCGCTTGAAAAATTGCCAGTTATGTATCTTTCTCTTTCAAATATTACAGCACGTGTTTTAAATAATGAAAGAATCTTCAATCTTTCCCAATATGTTTTCCCAGCGTTAACTCGTCCCCTAGGCCAAGATCCTCTTCCATGCAGAAATATGAAATAAGCACAGATAAAGTATTCGTTGATAGCGCTTATCTGACTTCATATTCTGGTGCCAAAAAGCCAAAAAGCTTTGCACCTGTTTCAATGGTGTGCACAGATATTTAGAGAAGTATCTGTTGCTGTCTCTTGATACTCATGTATGAGAAACTGATTTATAGCCAATTGAAAAACATAAATGTAATTAGTTGAAAAGCATTTGTTCTAAATAAATCAAGGATTTTTTTATTTGGTATTAGATATTATCACTATTATCAGTACCAATAAGATTGGTGTTTGTAAATAAACAAAATCATTTAGTATTCTAAAAATAAATTTGTGAATGATTTAATAATTATTCGGTAGAAACATTTGCTGTCAAGCTATTAAAGCTCCATAAATATATTCAAGTAGCTTTTACAAAATATGTAGCATAAGCCGTAAATACCAAAAATGGCTATATAAATAAAATCTGTTTACATTTATAAGTAATACGTCTTGATACGCGATATCTTATCAAGAAAGGAAATAGTAGTTGGCAATAAAGTCTCAACGATAAGATTAATCAAAAGCCGAAATGGGGGCAATAAATAAATCCACTGAATGAATTTTATAGTTTGTTTACGTTAATATTCTGCAGGAATTTACTAAAAGCTGAATCACGGTCATAAACTAAACAGCATGCGGGTAATTAAGTTAAAACATAAACCAATATAATTATATTTTAAATTTTCTTTTATATTAAACCGAGATGAGCAAATGCATCGGTGGCCTAACAACTTAATTCGGCAGTAGTGCTACCAACAACGCTACGTTATTTTCCAGTTCCCGGTCATCCCCATTTCCTTAAACTTAAAACTACTTAATAGGACAATAATTATATTCTTAATGGTTTTTATAGAAATCCTGTTCTCAGAAAAAAAAAATGTTGTATGAAGAAATTTAAATTTAACATGATGAATTTTTAGCAGTACTAAAGCGACATTGGGTTTAGTGCCAATGAAAGTAAAATAATTAAAATTTCAAGGACTTTATTTTCTACCATGATGTTCTGACGATCAACATTTTACTTTAAAAGTATAATTGAAAAGCAGTTTAATAAATATCGATATTTTATGACTCAGCATGAACGAGAATATCAATAACGAATATCATTATAAATTAAAAAAAATCTTAAATTAACGATTTATTTGCAAATTCTACGAATATATCCAAAACA
>MU182435.1:99650-135561 GCA_016904865.1 Pissodes strobi | reverse complement strand
CTTAAATTAACGATTTATTTGCAAATTCTACGAATATATCCAAAACATCCAAGAAAGTCATAAAACACATGAAACCAATTATTACTCAACTGCGTGAGAGAAATGGCGATCACAAAATTCATAATCTGAATAACACTCTTTAAATTTTCATAGATCAGTCAAAAGGATCTATTTGCAAAAATGCAAATTCGAGAAAATCGGCATTTTTTTATTTATGATTGCCAATTAAAAATTATCAAATTTGGATGGATATTATTAAAGAGTGTCACAACAACTTTGTGTTAAAATATCTGTCATATTGGTGCCCGGTCTTAAGCTTATTTTATGGCTTATAATTGTTTTGTCTTAGATTTTTAATATATATACTTTATAATAAAAAGGCAGTGGGATCTATTAGACATTAGATTATTTTGACTTTGTATAATATTATTATTATGCCTTAACGAAGAAAATGTTTTTTTTTTAATCTACAAAAAAAAATCAATAAATTTTGAAACATCGATGCAAAATATCTTTATTATTTCAAAAATATAAATTGAAAATAAACCAGAAAAGTCCTAAACGAATAAACAGAAAACAACAATTTCAAATGCCGTCACTGAAGAGGTCATCGGCGGTATTGTTTTCAGGTAGATTAAATCAGAATTGCCTTTTAGATTCCGTCATTTTAGAAACTAATCTATTCGCTATTGCATCTTTTTACACTGGAGATGCCCCTTACTGCCTGAATATACTGCGTTGATACTAGAGAGGTATTTTACTTTAATATGTTGTTACAACAACTGTAGTCGTATCATCGTTGTTAGTTTTAATATATAGGGATTCTGGCCCGTTTATATGTTTCATAGCTACAATATATTCTTTAAAATATGGTCATTGACTTCTTCCTTCGGCTGAAAGTTTGTAAATTATTTTCAATCTTCAAATGGTCTTTATATTGCATCCTCACTACAATCATGCGAGCTAAATCTTTCTTGCAACACTTTTCAAAACCCATGAAATCTTCCATTTTCCTAACATTTCAATCAATCAATCAATTTTTCCATGTAATCCACCGGCAGTCATACGAGTGTGTCCCTGATACCTGATATTGGATATTTTAACGTGGTAGGTTTCGTCATACATAAGGAAGAGTTTATATAAGACAGTATTGTCGAAATTAAAATATTATTCTTATTTTGACCACTACAATTATCTAACCAAAGTATAATATGTTCCGCATCTCAGCTACATTTCAAGAATTTCACAAGCGAGGACGCTATATCTTCAACCCGTCTGCCCGCAATTGTTCGTGCCACAGTATACAAAAATGTTCAGATTTTTTTGTCATTGCACCAAATGTTTCGTTAAACAACACAAGTCGGGATGTCAAAATGGAATCGTTCACTTTTGGCATTCTTCGTAAGAGAAATAGCTTCTGGAGATCAGCAGCGTAAACTCTGCAAAGATTAAACTCAGCTGATAATTCGCCGCCTCATCTGTACTAGGACCGTACTTTTTCAACCTAATAAAAACAAAATTATATTAGTGAAAGCAATTTTATATTGAACGATTCTAAAAAATAATACGCGATTTAATGCTACTGTTTAGTTACCTACCGAGTGCAACTGAGCTTCTAGTAATTTAAATTTTTCTTCTGTGGAATTCATAACCGCATCTCTATACAAAACTCGCGTTAGTCCACGTCCAGGCAGTGGCGTAGCAATATGACTTGAGGCCCCAGGGCATGGACAATTAATGGGTCCTTCCATTAATAAATGTATAAATATAATTTTGCGATCTCAAGCAGACTTTAATTAGTTTTAATTCACTAAATGACCTCTCAAGACTGGGCCCCAGATAAACCCACACCAGATGCGAAACCTCCCACCTAATGCATGAAACAAGAATTCGTTTAAAGCTCCGCCTCCTTGGGATGGCCAGCCATCCCAAGAAATAGTCAGGGCAAGCTGTAGTGTGATTTTATACGCGAGCCATGCGAGTTTTTTGGTTTAGTCCGAGAGTGTTACTGCCTGGTTATAAGTGCCTTTATTTGAATTGTTCTACTAGAAGCGGTGGCGAAAAATCATTATTTAAATTACCCTGCGATCCTGAAAGGTATGTATAAATGTTGTTTAATGCATATTCCAGCACACTTATTTCCAACATTATTGCATATTCTAAAATCGAATGAGCACGAAATTCAATTAAAAACTGGCAGTTACAATGTTATAGTTAAATCTTTTTTAAATCCAACTAATGTTATACAGTGTGCGCCAGAATATTATCCACATATGGGAAATTTCTTTATTATTATGATATCGGAACTTTTGTTTTAACCAATCTATTCTGCATGTCTGACAATCTAAAAATGCATTTTAACATTGAAAATGTTTCTGTTTTCCTGGTATAGGGCCTTAAATCGTGAACAAGTGCATGCTACATTTGCCACATTCATGACGTCATACGCGTGATAGATCGTGTTAGTTTGTTTATTTTAACCTAAATTTGATTATAACGTATCGGAATCGGTTCAAATGACTAAAATAAATTGGAACTAACTGAAACTAACCGAAAGTTTATTAAACGACTAACCAAAATTAACCAAAAGCACCAAAACGGGCTAAAACGTATCGGAACAGGTTCAAAAATTGAAGTAAGTTAAAACTAATCAACCGATTTTTGGCGACTAACCGAAAACATTAAATTTGATTATAACTTGTCGGAACCGGTTCAAATAACTAAAAAAATTGGAACTAACTGAAACTAACCGAAAAGTTGATTGGACCACTAACCATAAGCGCCAAAACGGGCTAAAACCTATCGGCACAGGTTACAAAAATTAAAGTAAGTTAAAATTAACCAAAACGAACCGAATTTTGGCGACTAACGAAAACAAACCACAAACATTAAATTTGATTATAACGTATCGGAACCGGTTCAAGTGACTAAAATAATATGAAATTAATTGAAGGTAACCGAAAGTTGATTGAATGACTAACCAAAACTAACCAAAGATAACTAAAAGCACCAAGACGGGCTTAAACTTATCAGAACACATAACAAATGTTAAGTTAAAACTAACCAAAATTAACCGAATTTTGGCGGCTAACCAAAACTAACCAAACACAGTAAAATTGCTTATAATGTACCAGAACCGGTTCAAATGACTAAAATATAATAAAACTAACTGAACTTTACCGAAAGTTGATTGAACGACTAACTAACCAAAAGTAACCAAATGCACCAAAACGGGCTAAAGCGCATAGAAGTAGATTAAGAATATTGAAGTAAGTTGAAACTAACCCATATTAATCGAATTTTGGTGACTAACCAAAACTAACCAAAAACATTAAAAATGCTTATAACGTCTCGGTACCGATTCAAATGACTAAAATAAATTGGTACTACCTGAATTATACCTAAAGTTGATTGAACGGCTAACCAAAAGTATGTAAAAGCATCAAATCGAGCTAAAACGTATCGAAATAGATTAAAAATATTAAAACTAACCCAAATTAACCGAATTTTGGTGACTAACCAAAAACACTAAAATTGTTTATAACGTATCGGAACTGGTTAAAATGATTAAAATAAATTAATATCAACTGAAATTAACTGACAGTTGATTGAACGACTGACCAAGACTAACCAAAGGCACCAGAAAGGGCTAAAACATATCGGAACATATTAAAAATATTCAGGTAACTTGAAACTAACTTTAATTAACCGAATTTTGGCGACTAACTAAAATTAACCAAAATATTAAAATTGGTTATGACGTATCGAATCCGGTTCAAATGACTGAAATAAATTAAAACTAACTAAGCAAAACTAATCAAAAGTAACCATAAACACCAAAAAGGGCTAAACCTATCGGAATTGATAAAAGGTATTAAAATAAGTAACTAATCCAAATTAACCGAATTTTGGCGACTAACTAAAATTAACCAAAAACGTTTAAATTGGTTATAACGTATCGGAACCTGTTCAATTGACTTAAATAAATTGGAACTGGTTGAAAGTAACCGAAAGTTGAATGAATGTCTAATCAAAACTAACCAAAAGTAACTAAAAGCACCAAAACGGGCCAAAACGTATCGAAATAGATTAAAACTATGGAAGTAAGTTAAAACTAATACCAATTAACCGAATTTTGGTGACTAACCACAAACACCAAAATTGGGTATAACGTATCGGAACTGATTCAAATGACGAAAATAAATTAAAATAAACTGAAAATTAGCCTTTTTTGTGCTTTTGTCTACTTTTGGTTAGTGTTGGTTAGTCGTTTAACCAACTTTTGGTTAATTTCAGTTAGTGCTAATTTATTTTAGTCATATGAACCGGCTCCTACACATTAGTTAGTTTTGGTTAGTCATTCAATCAACTTTCGGTTACTTTCAGTTAGTTCCATTTTATTTTCGTCATTTGAACCGGTTGCGATAAGTTATAACCAGTTTAAATGTTTTTGGTTTAAGTTAGTCAGACTTCGGTTAAATTCAACCTAATCAAATTTTTTTAATCTGTGCCGATACGTTTTGGCCCTTTTTGGTGCCTTTGGATACTTTAGATTAGTTTTGGTTAGTCGTTCAATAAATTTTCGCTTGATTTCAGTTGGTTTTAAATGATTTTAGTCATTTAAACCAGTTCCGATACGTTATAACCAATCTTAATGTTTTTGGTTAGTTTAGGTTAGTCGCCAATATTCGGTTAATTTGGGTTAGTTTTAACTTACTTTTATATTTTGAATCTGTTCCGATACATTTTAGCCCGTTTTGGCGCTTTTATTTGCTTTTGGTTAGTTTTGGTTAGTTATTCAATCAACTTTCGGTTACTTTTAGCTAGTTCCAATTTATATTAGTCGTTTGAATCGGTTCCGATATGTTTTAATCAAATTTAATGTTTTTCGTTAGTTTTGGTTAGTCCTTAAAATTTCGCTCGTTTTGGTTAGTTTTAACTTATTTTAATCTTTGGAACCTGGTTTGATACGTTTTAGGCCGTTTTGGTGCTTTTGGTTACTTTTGGCTAGTTTTGGTTAGTCGTTCAATCATCTTTCGGTTAGTTTCGGTTATTTCCAATTTATTTTAGTCATTTGAATGAATTCCGATACCTTACGATCAAATTTAAGTTGAAATAAACAAACTAACACGATCTCTCACGCGTATGACGTCATGTGGCAAATGTAGCATGTACTTTTTCACTATTTGAGGCCCTATATTAGGATAACAGAAACATTTTCAATGTTAAAATAACCTTAAATCGGCATACAATAAAGCGTATTAAGGGAATTTCTGTCAGTCAGCCATAATAACACAAGATTTCCATGACCGCCTGTTGGGAAAAAAGAAAGTGAATGGCTATTGCAAATTTTTATTTTTCCTGAACCAGTCCACCAACAAAACACGTTTTAATTTATTTGGTGCGGACCAACTATTATTATTAATTTTGAAGAACAATTCTATAATCATACCCAGATTATTTGGTGCAGGCCGCGTATAACCGCCACGTCAAGGTTAAAGTTGGCTGGCGAGGAATTTGCCGATCTTTTGCACCTGGTGTGGGTTTATCTGGGACTTGGCACTGTTTCAAGTAATGTCAAAAATAATAAAAAAAAAGCCGTAAATATTTGAATAAAATCACTTTTAAGGATCCCGTATTGCTTAATAATTAACTCAAAACAATCCCTAGCCTACGTATTATTATTTAAATTGTTTTTTATGGGACTTAAAAGATGTTGATATTCAATCATTGTAGGAGGTTCTATTATTCCTGAGTATTTATCATAAAAGCGTTTACACTTTTGTAACAGAATTTTTCCAGTAGAATTTGTAATGATTCTTGGATCCAAAAAATCAAAATAATGGCATATCGTCTTCATATGAATGGTTTCTCAATTTGAACCGTAACATTTTTGAAGATTCAGTAAGATCAATAGATTTACTTTGTAAAACCTTAGATGCGAATTGATTTCAGTTAAGATTTTAAACATGAGGATGGTTATAATAACTTATAAAAATAAATTCAAAAGTGGAAATTTTATTTTTAATAGCCAAAACCTAAATTTATCCATTGGTATTGGCCGACATTTAATTGCTGAAATTGATGAAAATTTTCCAGACCATCGAGTTGGATTTAGTTTTTTTGAAGTAACTTCGTATTCAAGACGTAAATGATGATAGTAAATTTCATCGTTTGATGCTTAATCCAAAAAAGGATAAATTTTTATGAATTATTTCAAAATAATTTTGTAATTCAATGCATCCGCTAACAACATTAGTTATAAGTTTAGATTATGACTAGCGGAGTAAACATATTCAACATTGGGTTGAATAGCCTTGATTTTGTTTTCATCCTATTATACGCCTCGCTCATAGCACTAGCACCTATCCTTGACCATAACATTTGTTAATTGGTATATTTAGGGAATCTAACATCGCCATGAACTCATTAGCCATGCCAAAGTTTACAGAATATTTAATTCTGTAAACTTCGGCTTTGCCTTCAGCTGACTGACCCTTTAAGTGATAAAAACCTAAAAAGATTCTTTAATTTCAAAATTAATCGGAATTAGTTGTTCATTACGTATGACATTGACAGTACTTATTACAATACTGAGCGGACTAGGGTTTTCAGGATTTTCAGCAGACTCAAATCATACAAGTTTAGTTACGAATAACAGTTTTGTATGCCTGAAATATTTTAGTTAAATCTTGTGTTGTATCTAATAAAATAGAAAACAATGGAGAATAATTTATATTTGTTGTGAAATCAAATAGAAATTTCTGAGACATTCTTTTAATTCGTTCGGAATACTGACTGGGCCCCCTTACATTCGCGGGCCCCAGAGCCTCGCCCTAATTTGTTCTATTATAGTTACTCAACTGCTTCCAGGTCTTAAATTCCAGTATTTAAATTATCAACAATCTGTATATATTTCTCGTAAGATACATTGATATAATTTTTTCCTTAAAATCTTCATTCATATATTTTAGTGTCAATGGGAATGTGTGGGAATAAAACTTGTAATACGATCTCTTATTAGCGTAGATGTTTTCCCCTCTGATCCTGGAATTAACAATTTTGTACCATGGTCATATTTTGAAGCGTCTATTCTATCATCATTTTGATTAAGGTAATATCGTCTAGAGATCACTTTTGGTACCCTGTATCTTTCGTTTTACATACGTTTCAATTATTCGGGCTGATAACCAGATTATTTCATAATTTTTAGACATATTCAAAATTTGAATGTGGATATTTTTTCTTGCTTCCCTGTTTATCATTTTGTCGCAGTTTTTGTTTTACAATTGCTAGTTTCGTCTATAAATGGGTGCTTATTTCTGGTATCGTCCTGTTGTTACGTTTCGGGTGTGGCTCTTTTTCTATTTATATTTTGCGATGTAATTGCTGGTGCTTCTTCTTGATCAGTATGGCCAAAGAATATTCTACTATGATTAGAATATTCTTTGGTATAACCTACTATCCCAGGATGTTGTTCAACATTCCCAACATTTTCCATGGCTACTTCTTGTCCTTCTTCATGATGTTCTACCACAATATTTTCATTCCCGTTATGCATTCAACGTCAAGAACAATTTCTGTATTAGGCATATATTCTTGTAGTCTTCATCGCTTGGCAAATAATTTTGGTCATCTTCGGAGTCTTGGTTTTCGTGTTCTTGAAATGATAGATATTACCTTCGTAAAATGAGATATAGGCAAATTTGGTTTAAAAAACTAAAAAACAAACACACTTCTGTTCCTCTTTCTTCGTGGTTAGGAAGGTTTAAAAAATTAAATCAATTTTGATCATTTTGGTAAATTTTTTTTCGTTTCTATCCGTTTTAGAAAAAAATATATTACATAACTGCTGCAAATGCTGCACTCCCACCTTGGACGTAGTAGACTAGTAGAAAGGTGGCTACACACATTTCAACGTGACAAGGTATCATCTTGTGATCAAACGTGAAAAGAAAGAAACGGAAAAATCAGAGCGAGGAGTCGGTCAGGCCATACCTGTTTTCTTTTTAGCAACAGCGTACAAGATAGGATAAAAAGTCAAATTCGAAAGCTGTTCAACTGCTCGAGTTCTATAAAAAAGGTCATTTACAGTTTCCCTAAAACGAATAATAAGTGAGATGTTTTGACCTGGCTTAGAAATGGGTACGAGTGAGCTTGAACGGCATTTGATGAACCGTCGAACTATGAAACTTTGAGATAAATAAACTCAGAATATAATATTCGCAATAAAAAAAGTATCATCCCTGCATGCGTATCTTCCTCTGTAATAACGTTGTCTATCCAATAAAATAAATATGTAATCAACTGAGCACGCACTTCGGCCTGAAAATAACAATAAATATAATATCAATCAATTAGCTAAGATAGAAAAGAAAGTATTACTTGCTTACCACATTTTCAATGACCACTTTTCACATTTGGGCAATTGTCCTAGCTGATCAGTTTTGATAAGTTAAACTGCCTTTAATAACCACGATCCAAGACCACCAAACAAGACCCTTGTGATTTTGAAGAGAAACAGCAACGTTTACTCTAGTGTTAGGTTATGTCGTCTCTCTACAACACGTTTTGCGGCGCTTCATTCCAGTTTCAAATGGGAAAAAGCTATAATGTGGGGTAGGCACTTGTGTGCCGCAGCACGACAACCAACGCGGCCGATGAAACATTGACTATTATTTCACTTAACGCATGGATCTCCTCTCGCTTCGCTCGCTACGAGGGCGCAACCAACAAAAAGTAACACAAGGCATGCTCAAAATTAAGAAAAAACTTTTTACAAAGTTAACCTTAACAAAAATAAAAAACACCGACGAGATTCGTACCCGGGCCGCAGTATTACAGGCACAGCATCTAACCACTGCGCCACCAGAGCATTTGAAAGCAATTCATTGCACCACAAAGACATGCGTAAACTGAGTGCTCAATGGTTGCGCTGCTATGGCTAGCCGCAAGTTGTTAGCGCTTCGTATAAATAAATACACACATTTTCATACCCTTTTACTGGAAAAGAATCTAATGTTTCGGTTATGATTTTGAACTAGGGCAAATTAATGTAATATGCAATAGATGTTCATTAGACTCAGACTTGGAAAGGCCGGCAAAGTTGTAACAATAGGCTGTTTTTCGGTTTTGTTATTTTTAAAACTAATTAGCCTAGGAATACCGTTTCTGCATCAAAATGTTAAACAGCTTTTGCGCATCACGTATATATAAAAAAATAAAATTGGAAATTGTGAAATTAGACTCTTTTTTCCTTGTAGGAAAGACGTCTACGGCGAGAATCGTTAAGAAATTAAGTCCAAAAGACATATCTCACGACAGGCGCTCATTTGTTGCGTTATTGTCGTGTGAGTGTATGCATGTATAAACTAATATACATGTAAGCGATAAAATGACGACTAATTGGCAATTAAAGTAATGTTTTTAAATATCGTATTGCAAATGCGTCCGGTGAACGGAGGGCCTAAACTTGTTAAGTCAATTTTTTGCCTCACAAAAGAGAAATAACCTTCATTCTAGTTAATTACAAGGTGTTGTACAAAAAAAGACAAGAGCTATATCATGAAGCAAATTATTTTATCTTGCCGTTTATCTATAAAAAAAAACTAAGGAATTATTATGGGTCACAAAAAGCATAGCCTAGTTTTCTTTAAGCTATGCAAAAAGTATAGAACTAAACAAATATGGTGCTATTAGAAAAATCAACAATTTTCTGCCTCTTGCATCTTACCAGTGAGGTGGGCTTTAGTACATATAAATATCGGTTTCTAAGAAATAAACTGTTACTCACATTTCCTTGCACCCCAAAAACGCCTCCAATTCCCCTTACTTAATTTTCGTTAACTCTTCCAAGAAAAATATATCTATATTCTAGAGAAAAATTTAGTCGGAACAGAAGAGCTCTACTTTTAAATGATGATCGCATTACCTAAATAAGGGTGCCGTACGATTTTTGTTACCATCTTTAAGCAGCAAAAATAATAAATAAAAGATACATATTATTATTATAAAGTGATTACGCTATGACCAGTCAACGCTGGTACCAGAGAGAAAGAGGGAGGCAACGTAACGTCTAGAAAGACGGCAAACCGGTTGATGGTCGGCAATGCAAGACAGACACAAAATACCCACGTGGGAGTCACATTAGGCACGTGCATTGGCGTCCCCGATAAATCTGCCATAATTGTGTTAAGTAATTTGAACGGAAATATCGAAAAATAATATCTTGTTTGCACTGACCTTTCTGCAAGTTAGTTAAAACCTTTCTTACGGTGTGAAGTACTAGGTAGTTCAAAAGGGTCATTATTATCGGATAACTAAAAAATGTTACGTTTCGTTTGCACATCTTGCTCTGGATTTCTTCTAGTAGGTAGCCAAAACGGTAAATTGTAAAAAAATCGATAATTCGATTGATCATAATAATACAAAATATTAGAGAAATAAAAAAATGCTATATCATCATTGGCTTGGGTTATAGTCAAAAATTTGCTATATTTCGACTAGTCTAACTCTACTCAGATTTGTATACTTGAGGAGATTAAATGGATCTGCATATTTGCATACGGTGGGTCAGGAGATATTGAGACAATAATTACCGGTTAGTGGGCAAGATTAAAGAAGATTTACATGGAATTCTGAAAACAAAGCACTTCGGGAATATATGATACAAACGACACTGGCCGAAATGAAACAATGTCTCTATATTGTCTAGTAGTTTTCTTATCGAGTCCTCCTATGCTGTCTCAGCTTGTGAAGAAAAGAAGATCAATTTGGTTAGAAAGTGGAAAGCCGTAGCATATATATTTTGGCCTATTTTTTTTCTTATAACCATGAGATACTGAAGACATATATGATACATTTCTTCTTATAACCATGAACTATTTAAGACATAGATGGCGAAAGCAAACAAATCAGCAGAAGCGACAACATGAACTTAAATGTAGTAGTAGAATACTCGAGTGAACCATCAGGCCGGCAGTCTTTGTTTCTCACCCATATTAGTTCCTTGCAAGCGCACATGCGCATAAGGTCCTAATCTGCAACCTTATTTCCTACCTAAACCCTTGTTCCGCAGCACACATGTTCGTGGATTTGGTCTCCCCACCAAAAGTAGTAAAAGGCGAATCTACGATTAATGTATCAAAGTTCCAGGGAAGATAATTGCTTACTGCTGTCAACTAATTACGGTGCAGTGTATACTTTGAGTGGAATAAAGTCAAACCTAACCATAAATAAACCATAAAATATCTCTTGCAAAAGCTATATTATAAAAAACTGACCAGACCTGCAAGCAATTCAAGAGTATACCTCAATACAAAAGATATGCGCACCTTAATAATCAAGTAGAGTGTAAATTTGTCAAGTCTTCGATCAATCTTCTTTTTCTTCGGATGCTATCCACTAATGGATGTTTGGGATCACATTTTCCATCTCCTCTCTATCCCTTGCGGTATGAATTAGGGTCTGTATGTCATTCACTCCTGTCCATTGTCTTATGTTCCGCAACCAGGACAATTTTTTTCTTCGTATTCCTCTACGGTCTTCTATCTTACCCTCGATCAACAATTATTGTAAATACTCATACTTTTTGTTCCTCATGACGTGCCCCAGATATGCTGTCTTTCTCTTTATGATGGTAGTTGACAGTTCACGTTCTTTGTTGATGCTGGATAGTACTTCTACGTTTGTTATTCTTGCAATCCACCGTATCTTGAGCATTCTGCGGTATAGCCACATCTCAGACGCTTCCAATTTGTTAATGTTGTTGACTTTAAAGGTCCAACCTTCCATCCCGTAGAGAAGTACCGACCATACATAGCACTTTAAAAATCTCAACCTTAGACTAAGATCGAAGTCCGATCAACTAAATGCTCTTCTCAGTCCTAGGAATGCTTGTCGGGCCTGTTCAATGCGACTCTTGATTTCAATATCAGAGGTCCAGTCTTCAGATAACCACATGTTCAAGTATTTAAGTTTGCTCACTCTGTCTATGTGCATTCCATTGAATGTTAACTGTGAGTCTTCAAACGCATTCAGGTTTCTTGTTATTATCATAAACTTCGTCTTTTTAGTGTTTATGTTTAGACCCATCAATCTGCTATGTTGACCGACTGTGTTGATCAGTCTTTGTAAGTATTGCCTGTTATTAGCGATGAGCACTGCATCATCAGCATAACGTATATTATTAATACACACTCCTTTGATTTTAATACCGATCTCTACATCTTCCAATGCTTCCCGGAAGACCCCTTCCGAGTACAGGTTGAACAAAAGTGGGGACAAGACACATCCCTGTCGCACGCCCCTCCGGATCTCTATATCATCAGACAGCTCATTAGTGAGCCTGATCTGTGCAGTCTAGTACCAATATAGATTTTCAATACATCTGATATCTTTCTGCTCTGTGTCAAGGTTCCTGAAGACTTGCATTAGTTTGGGATGTTCAACTCGGTCAAATGCTTTCTCGTAGTCAACAAAGCAAAGGCATATTGTCTAACCCAAACTAACCCAAACTGTGAGCTACTGATATCTCTTTCGCATGTTTTATAAATCCTCTGATGAATTATTTTTAGAAATACTTTGAATGTGTGGCTCATTAGGCTAATCAGTCGATGGTCTCCACACTTTATAGCATTATTTTTCATAGGTTGAGCGATGAATGTTGAACTTAGCCATTGTTGTGGGTATTGTCCTGTTTCGTATACGATGTTAAATATTTTGTGTAGAACTTCAATGCCTCTTTCATCCATCTTCAGTATTTCCGATGGGATCTCATCGGGCCCAGTTGCTTTATTGTTTTTAGAGTTATGTATTGCTTCTTCTATCTCCGCTTTTGTGGTTGATGGTCCTGTCAAGTGGTCATTGTCTTCATTCATAACTGTAGGTCTGTCCTGGTAGAAAAGTTCCTTAATATATCTTTCCCAGGTTGTAATTTTTTCCCTGTTATCGGTAATTATCTGATTGCTTTCGTCGGCCAGTATATTTGATGCTCTGCCTTTATGTATTCCGGCAGTCTCTTTCAGTTTTTTGTGTAAGTTAAAGCCGTCATTTTCTCTTTGTATATAACTGTCACATTTCCGCGCATTCTCGTTTCAGCCATTCGTTCTTTACCATTCTTATCTTCGATCTGATTATTCTCTGTATGTTATTATATTTGATGTCATCTTTATTTTTACATGCCCGACGTTTATCCATCAGTTCTAATATGTCGTCATTCATCCAACTCTGTCTTCTAGTATTGGTCCTGTATCCCAGTTTTGTTTCAGTTACCTCCGTCATAATACCCGACAGTCCTGTCCATGAAAATGTTAGGTCGTTCCGTTATCCGGTATGATGTTGTGTATTTGACTGTTGATCTGCTCGCTGATTGCGTCTCTTATTGCGGGATCTTCCAATCTCTCCAGTGCTATTCTTCGATTGCTATTTGGTTTCTTGACATTTGCCAAAGTAAGCCTTATGTACACATGATCAGACGGCACATCTGCTCCGGGGTATGTGCACGCTCTCTTGACGGATGACTTAAATCGGCTATTGATAAGAATTTAGTCTACTTGGTTGCGTATTAAGTTTTGGGGACTATCTGCTGGGGATCGCCACGTATAAAGACGGCGTGATATGAGTTGAAACCAAGCATTTGTAATTGCCACACTCTCCTCTTGGCAAAATTATAAAAGGCGACCGCCGCTCTCATTCCTGATTCCAAGCTCATATGGTCCGACCAAGTTTTCAAATTTGCCCTTTCCAATCTTGGCATTAAAGTCGCCCATAATAACGTTGACATCATGGTTACGGGTAAGCTTTAGTAGTTCTTTGATTTCACTGTAGAACTGTGTTATGTCTTGATCCGGTGACTCCGCTGTTGGTGCATACACTTGTATGATATTGAGATTGGTCGGTTAAGCCCTTAACTTTAGCAGTGCAGTTCGGTCGGAGTAGGGAACAAATTCTATAACGGATTTTACCAGTTGCTTCGTTATCACTATTCCGACGCCTTTTCTGTGGTTTCGATCATCGTTACCCGAGTAACAGAATGCTGTATTCTGCGAGTCGCATCTTCCTGTACCTGGCCACCAGGTCTCGGCAACACCCAATATGTCCAATCCGAGTCTGTCCATCTCACGTGTAAGGTTCGCCAGCTTGTCAGCTTCATACAGCTTCGGGTGTTCCAAATTCCGATCTTTATCTGCCTTCTCAGGTTTGCCCTATCGATGTTGTTTGAAACATTCAAAACCGTTCCCCGCGGATATCGGATTGGGGAACTATTTAAACCTCCAGAAAATTTCAAATCGAATGTATTCATGTGATTCTCTTGGGAAAATAATAGTGAAGGTGGTATCCCGTTGCCTTTCTTCACGCCAATCTTGGCTTAATTTCCGGCCGCCCACTCTGGGTCAGACGCCGTTTGCAACCGCCCAATCTGGATACAGACGTTGCTATTGTGCTAGTTTTGTTCCGCCCCGGGTATTTGATTTCCCCGATACCACTCATATCTGGGAGGTTTTCCCCTATCCGCCACCTGGGGAGGCGCCCGATGGAGGACTAGCAAACCCGACACGGTGATTAATAGGCATCGTTATTGTTTTAAACTGGAGTGCCTTCTTTATCATCTCTTCTTACCTGACCGAGATCGATCCCAAATCTGAGCTACATAACCTGCACGCTATCCAAGGTGTGGCGTCACGTCATACAGGTCATGACAATATAATATCTTGAAAGTTTTTAGGATTGCTTTTGGTAAAACCTAGTCGACAATATGGTTAGAGAATCATATACTGACTAATTGCGTAGTGATTCTTCCTTTTTTTAAACTGTAATCCATTTCTCAGGTTCGTTAAAAACTGCTTTAATACCCGTGACATTATCTTTAGTTATTTTCCTAATAGATGCTGGTGATACTTGTTGAAATGTTTAGATAAATATCAGCCGCTAGATGGAGATTTTTCAGACCCCATTTTCATTGTCTGAAGTTGTACTTCTTCTTTTTTCTATTCAGTTTCAATATGTCTCACACTGCATAATACGTATAAATGGTCGCTGACTACAATTTTTATTCTATTTACGATCGAATATCTAATACAACTGCTACTTTTAACACATGAACTCTAAAACACTTTCGAGCTTACTCAAACATCAAAGTATTGGCACATAAGTCCTTGTGATTTCCAATGACCATGATACATAGAAATTCATCATATTTGCTCCACTCTAAAAAGTGAAAGGTTTTTTTTGCACATCAATATATCGTTAGTTTTTGCATACGAAGCAAATTTGCGCTAAAACTTTAAAGATCTTTGGCGCTAATCCCTCTTTTTCATGAACTATTCAAAATGATCAAATCTGAACTATTAGTTTTAGTATTGCTTAACAGCACGATATTCACGCTTCAGATTTTTAAATAAATAATAAAGCCACTTATTAAAACAAAGTAAATTTTTCTCTGAGCGAGCCGACTTAACCTTGCTTCTTGTTATTGGAAATGAGCGGTTGAGAAAGATTTATTTTTATTTTATGAACCTTGATTTTCGTTTTCTCTTATCGCTGTAAGAATTAAGATTTAATACTGCCGTCCAAGGCGAAATCGTCCTAACTGCATAATGCGCGAAACTGAGATAATTGCGTTTAAAGTTTTTGTGCTGTTTTTTACTGTAGCTCTTTTGTAAATATTTTTTTCTGACTTTTCATGTGTGGATCTAAGTTAACTAAATTTAAATAAATCGATTTTAATTAAAAAATTAATGGAAATTTTTCTCTTGTTGCTAAGAAATCACTTACGGCCTAATCGCTGAGGAGCATGCATGACAAAGTGCTATCTTCTTCCAAGCGACTAGGCCGTATGTGTATGATTCTTACCGTTACGGTGTAATTGCTATGCAACGTTTAAACTCTTTGGTCACATTTACTAAGCCAAATTGCAGTATAGGTAAACAATTAATTGGACTCTAAACTATTTAAATATATTTTTGTTGCCCAAAACATGTTTATTTAAAGAGATGATTAAAAATAATAATAATAATAAATAAAATAGTTACATATAATAAAAAAATAATAATTTGGGCCGTATGGCGATTCTGCTTCATCTTTAGAGTTAAAATTAGGAATGTTGTTCCAATATTGTTTTCTATTTTCTGGAATTATCGCATTTATAACTCTTAAAAGGGTTTGCTTTTTTTTCTCGGGAAATTCAATGGACGCCCATAGAGTATCTAGTTTACTTAAGAGTAATCTTCATCTGGAGGATGTTCTTGGTCCAAAAAGAAAGTTTTACATTTTAAGGTAAACTCGCATGGTTCAGCAATAATTTGGACGTTATCTGATAGATATGGACGATTTGATACTTTTGGATAAATTTTTGGTTTAAATGGCTTCTACAAAATCTTGAAAATCATATAATTTTTGCTTTCTTTCCACGAAAAGAGCTACCTGATTGCTGTCGGCCGACATAAGAGTGTGGCCCGGGCTCAAAATAAAATCTGATTTCCAGAAAAGAAAACAGTGCCCTGTTTTTGTATTGACAAGCACAATTGTCTAGACAAATTTAATTTGTTTTGCATCTCTTTTATGCTTAATGCTATTTTCGCTGCGAGGACGAAGAGAAAATGACTAGCAAAGATCGCACTCTTCATGACCCAATTTAGCAAATGATATTTTTTAATTTTAACTTTTTTTTCAGTAAGTTTCATATGAACTTTAGTATCTGGAAATTTTTATTTTAAATCATTAAACAAGAGCGTAATGGTGATATTACTGCTTAGATAGGAACGCTTGTTCCCTACGATAGTGAGATACACACACATACAGCCAAATTTTTGTCAAGATCATGCCTGGTATGATCTCTGTTAGAATTATACTTATTACTTCCTTGTTTAGCCAAAGTTAGTATACGCTGGGATCTACTGTATAATAAGGACATCTTATAAGGCTATTATGCGGATTTTAATTTGCCATCGAATTCAATTTTTAATTGAACTGAATTACACTACACAAAAACAATGCGAGATTATGACGAAGTATCCCCTCGCTTTGAAAGGCAGGCATACAGTAGACACCCGTGCAAAGCGAAAAGGCGGTAAGCCAGGTTTTCAAGGAGAAAAAGCCGTATCTGCGCAGCTCGACGGCGCCGATACAGTCTTTTTGTTTAGCATTGAGCAGTTACGGCATTTTCGCTTTGTAGACCATAGCAATTTGGCAGTTACGGTAAATTTCAATAATAAAAAATAAATAGAAAGGACCGAACTGCAGTGTTCTCCATTTCTAAGAATATAGTTTGGTCCATTAGAAGTCCAAATAAGACAATAATTCAATTTTCTATTTTTTGCAGTTACGGTCTTTTCGCTTTGGACGCAGCATGAGTGTCATATAACAAAAATATTATCTGGTATTCGGCTGAACAGCGCTGCCATTTTGAATGTTGTTTATATTTGAACATATCGAACAGGGAGCTGCTGCCTGTAATTTTACATCATAAAGTACAACATTTTCAACCCAGCGGTCTTGTGCGCATAGCTGAGTTAGTTCAAATTTGTTTTATTTTACATGTCAGGCTGGGGGCTTTGAGGTGATGTGGGCTAGGCAATTATGAAAAAAGACCAAAATTTACGTCATAAGGTGCATGAAAAAAATAATGGGGTGTTATGTGGAAACAACCCCCTAAGCACTATACCCCGTAAATAAGATATTAGAGGGCTATGAGTTCATAAGACAATTTTTAGATTTCAAAAAATGGGTGCAATATACATCATAAGGAATATAAAAGATTTTTTCGCCAACACGATTGCTTGTAGCTACCTATTGAGAAAACACACTGTTACGGCTAACCTAACAACCATCCGAACGTTTCTGTGCTACCCTATCGAACTAGCCGCCGTGCCGCTCGCTTCTTTGTCTGTATGACTCATCGCCCGGCCGGTCGCGAAGATTCAGGATCGCTGGAATTATCTCGATGGCCTCGTCGAGATCATATAGAGTGGCCTCGGAATATTTCCCGAATATTCGTGATAGATTTAAGATTATATATAAGCAGACCTAAGGCGAATGTTAGGAGTCGGGAGTTAGTTCAGTTAATCATTGAGTGTTGAATAGATATTAGTGGTAAAGTTATAAGAGTAGTATAGAGTGTTAAATTGTATACAGTGGTAGTGAATAAAGAGAGGATTAGTTGAAAATAGCAAAGTTGTAATTCTGTTAAGAACCCACGGGAAAACCGTAACAACACTATAAGACAAAATATTTGGGAGCTTTACTAATATCTATATCACATGAAATTGGGGAAAAAGTATGAAAAATCAACGGGGCTTTGTAAGCAGCCTGGAAGTGCATACCGGGGTGTAAAAACACCAAATTTGGCAAGTATTAAATGTTTTAAAGAAGATTTTTTATTAAAAACTGTCTCTATTGAACATTTATTCTTTACCAAATTAAAAATATCTTGTGAAACATGCAAAAAAGTAGCATTTTTAAGCAGCAAGTACCATTTTTTTTAAATCTTCAACACCCTCACACTCTTCATCTGACTCACTTTTTTATCATTCGAATTGACAGATGAAGTCTGCTCCAGGAGAACCTCTTAATATTCTTCCATTATTTCAGGAAGATATGGTTTGTTGTTCTACGTAAGTATGCATCCTTTTTCGGTGACCTCACAGCCACTCGTTTTTGGGTCTGGATCACCTGCATTGTTCTAAATTAAGCAAATGAAGTTACAGCAAATTATTTTTTTTCTGTAGCACAGAACTAAATGGTGACTATAGCGCAGAATCAAGTTTTTTTATGTTATAAAAAGTTATGGAAGCTTTCTTCGGTTTAGTTAATTTAAAGAACAACTGAAGTCTTGCTTTGTTTACATCATTACAACTTTTTTGCCATTTATTTTACTTGTGCATTCTTCTAGAATAGCTGTTACTTCTTTGGACACCTTACAGAATGTCACCTGAGTCACCTCTTCGTGCCGGAATGTTTTAGTAAGTAATTTTCTTTCTTTACGAATGAAAACTGCAATGTAATTACACCCAGTAAACGCGTAAAATCCAGGAAAAGATCTCGCCCCAAAATTCAGTGAAATTCTGTGATATGGCTTTAAATGTACAGGGTGTTCACCCATAATGTCCCCCTCCCCCTTTAACTTTGTTAATTTTTAAGCTACAAAAAAAAGCAAAATTGTAGGGTTTTTAATGTAGTTTTTGCACACGTAAGGAAAAAAGCAAAAAATTGTATAGTATACAGGGTAGATCAAAAAGAAACATTTTCTTAAATCTAGCCCCCATTTTTTATTCGATTTTTCGATCTTACGCAAAATTCTAAGGATTTTTAATGTAACACACTATATGCCTATTCCTAATACTTTAAGAGTTATTGAGAGTTGCAGTCGCTATTTTTTAATTATAATAATAATTCTTTAATCATTTTTAAAACGGAAGATACAAACGCACTACTCAAAGCTTAACAACAGTTAGAGATTAAAACTGTGAATTAAATATATTATTGAAAGTCGAGGAAAATCCTAACATTTCTTTATAGAAAGAACTAAAGAAGAGCTTGCTGATTCAAAAATATATCTTATGGACAAATTTATAAAATACTTAAAACCACTGACTACAATACATGGTTATAGGATTTTAAAGCAATTTCTAAAAACAGGCTTTGTCTTTAGTTAAGATGCTGTTACACGTTTTAGATACTAAAGAACACAATCAAATTAAACCTAAGACTATAAAAAAACAATCAACAAAATATATATCTTAATGTAACAAATAATCTTTACAATGTAAATTGCTCAACCGGTCCGCCATTTTCTTCAATACATTTTATGTAGGTTCTTCGCAGCCGTTCCAACGCATCCAAAATCTATTCAGCATAATTTTGATTTAAGTTTTGAATTTCGGCACGGATAAGGTCCTTTAAATGGTCAACGTTTTCAATATTATGGGCATTCACCCGATCTTTTAAGGTTCCCCACAAAAAGGCATCCATGACCGTTAAATCCGGACTATTAGGCGGCCATTTTATTGGTGCATCTCTCCCAATCCACTGGTGAAAATTTTGACTGAGGTGATTTCTTACGGCTATTACATTGTGAGGTGGAGCTCCATCTTGCTCCAATGGCAACTCATGAAAATAGCTCTCTAATTCTTCCTGCAGAAAACTTAAATAATTGTCTCCGTTTAAAGTTTCGTTAAAAAAATGAGGCCCTATTATTTTGTTTGCCAAAATAGCAAATTATTTGGCAAAATTCCACCCTTTTTCTCTCTGCATCGGTGTTAATTTGGGTGTAGGCCTAACTTTATAAGCTTTATATCCAGTCTTTTTTAGTGTTTTTTGAATTTTTCCAAGGGACGTATTTTTTGAATCAGCAAGCTCTTCTTTTAGTTCTTTCGATACTTTTTTTAAAGAAATGTTCGGATTTTCTTCGACTTTTAATAATATATTTAATTCGCTGTTTCCATCTACCTTAACTGTTCTTCTTTTTCTCCCCAGACTTAAAGTTTGATGGAACTTTTGATAAATTCTTAAAATAGTTTTTCTATCTGGAATATGCATCCTGGAGTTAATTGTTCTAAGCTCTCTTTGGGCCAATTTAACATTATTGTTTGCTTTTATAAATATCTCTAAAATAATTCTTTTTTCTACATTTGAATACGGCATTTTCAAAGCACTAAATTAATATTAGTTGAATTTATTTAAATCTGTCGCTATGTCAGTGGTAAGCAAAGTTTTTTTTATGGCCTACTTATCTGTAGTGTTAGGAGACTGAAAGTAGCACCAAATTTGACGTTGTCAATAACCGCTTGTTCTTTTATTTTTTTATGGCAACAGCCACCTAAGAATATAACTTTTTGTTTAGCTTTTGAAATCATTGCATTGCTTCGAGTAGTGCTTTTATATCTTCTGTTTTAAAAATGATCAAAGAATTATTATTATTGTTAAAAAATAGCGACTTCAACTGTCAATAACTCCTAAAGTATTAGGATATGTATATAGTGTGTTATATTAAAAATCCTTAGAATTTTACGTAGAATCGAAAAATCGAATAAAAAATGGGGACTAGATTTAAAAAAATGTTTCTTTTTGATCTACCCTGTATACTATACAATTTTGTGTTTTTTTCTTTACGTTTGCAAAAACTACATTAAAATCCCTACAATTTTGTTTTTTATTTTTTTGTAGCTTAAAAATTAACAAAGTTAAAGGGGGGGACATTATGGGTGAA
The DNA here is from genome assembly GCA_016904865.1 of Pissodes strobi. Taxonomy (NCBI): domain Eukaryota; kingdom Metazoa; phylum Arthropoda; class Insecta; order Coleoptera; family Curculionidae; genus Pissodes; species Pissodes strobi. The sequence goes on along the minus strand of MU182435.1, from coordinate 114,356 downwards.
CACCATGTACTGATTTTTTAATGTTTGACAGACACAAGATCAAAACATTTGTATCACCTGTTCTTACCACAATATTCTTGTAGCACACACTTTCTGGTGTTGTCAGTGAAGGGAGCTATGTAACCCAATAGTAGGGTCACGTTTCATAATGTGTTCATAAAGAAAAACATTCGGTAATCGGTCTCTTCGTGTTCAGAGACTAATAATTGTTGTAAAACCATTGTGGTTTGCAAAAAACTTATTCGCTTGCGTGAAGACCAAAGTCTTCTTTTCTAGAGTATCCTAGTGTGTATGTAGCTGCCAGTCTCTTTCGAAAAAATCCAAGAACGATTTTTTAAGTTTTCGTTACTTAAAGCTTTATGAAAGTCTCTGGGTCTCTTTTGTTGAAGTCCCTCCTTGTGTTTCCACTTCGGCGCCTCTCTTAGACCTTTCTGAATGTTTTACTGATGAACTTTTATTCATCAAATATGACATCAATTCTTGTTGCTTTGCTGCAGCACAATTTCTGTAGCATATAATTAGATAATCCTGTGAACGTTTGTGGCAGCTTTACGGGAATTGGTGTGTAACATGGACATAACATTAACCACGCTATACACTTCCTTAGGAGAGCCTTCTGAATGATTTTCTCGAAATATCTAAGTAATTGTGATTGTGACTTATCTATTTTCACTATCGTGTCATCTATATCGACTAGCGACAGGAAGAGGTGTAAGTGACTAACTCAAGACGTTCTTTAAGTTTACCTTTTTTTACAGCTAGAAAACACAGAATATACGAGGAACTAGTAAATAAGTAAGCCCTAGCTCTTTCACTTTGCTATCTATTGAACTTATCTTGACTACTCCTTCGGCTTCAAAATTATTCAACAAGGAAATACAGAACAGATAAAAATTGTCTTATAAACTTGAAGCCTTCGAAAATCTTGTCTTATGATCCGGTTTATAATACCTAAGGGGCTGTCTCCACACTAGACACTTTTCTTCATGTACCTAGTGCCATAACTTTCTTCCCTTTTTCAAAGTTTCGTATCTTATAGGTAAAGCCCCCAAATATTTTGTCTTATGATTCTCAATGGTAATGAGGAAAAAATCATGTACCTTATGACCTAAATTGCAGCCATTTTTCAAATTTAAAAATTGTCTTATGAACATAAAGCCCTCGAATATATTATCTTACGACCAATGTGTATTTAAGGGGCTGTGTCCACACAATACCCTATTATTCCTTTTCACGTAACTTATGACGTAAATTTTGGTGTTTTTTTAAATTGCCTAGCTCACATCAAACAAAGTGGAACTACCTCAGCTATGCACACGACACCACTGAGTTGAAAATGTTGTACTTGATGTATACTTTTAGGCAGCAGCTCTCTTTTTACATAGACAGTGACAAAATAGAAATTGTTTACGTCTCAAACGTCAGAAATATTATAATTTTAATATGCAGAACTGGGTACGAAACTTTATATTCGATGATCTCAGAATCCCATTTTTTTTCTCTCCTACTGCACCCCGAGATAAATCAAAACGACTTCCAGCAGATTTAACCTGAGCTCACTATTATCCCTGCTCGTCTCTAAAGTTTTTGAGCTCAAACAATTTTATTCGACCAAGTATTTTTTAACAATAGATGAAATTAGCGTGGCGTTATCTGTGCTAACCGACGAACGAAAACACTGATTATTGTGTATCAAGCGTAAAGTATTACCTGAAACAAAAACCATTTCTCGGTATATCATACAAAAATAATTACCCCACCCCCCTCTCACTATATATCATTGAAGATAATTCCATATCCTTAATCGAATTAAACTGCTTTAAATTTGTACTACACGCCTCTGACTCATATAATGCCGACCACCAAAACTTGTTCAGGCCCAGAAGCATGCCGAGCCCGCGGGGACCGTTATAGAGGTCTATTGGAATCTGTTATCTGCCCTGTCCTTACAAATTAACACAAATTTGGGATAAGCGGACAGATTAGCACTGATAACCTGGATGACACCTCACCCAGCTCTTGATTTGTTGTAGTCCTTATGGCTGACATCAGCCGGCGAATGTTCCACTTGATACAGCTCGATTATTACTGGATGTATCTATACGTGAAGGAACTTTTAAGGTGACCCTTAACTATGTTGATGTTAATAAATTGATACTGCTAATATAAACTTTGGTGGTAGTCGGGGAATCATTCTTGATAATTTATTGCATCTTGACTCTGATATATTTAGGCTACAAATTATATTTTGACAACTGGCACAAAAGTAGAATTCCTTGGGTTTCGAGAACAATAGACTGCAAAAATATGCCTCTTGATTTTAAAAAACAATGCATTTCGTTTTATTTAAAGAGAAACATGAACGATTTGCTTGAAAAATCAAAACGCTATATAAACTAGGCAAAGTTAACTTATAATTACAATTTTCTGAACCTTTATTAGTCCTATTGATAAAAAAAATTTGGGTTAAGAGCCGTATTATAGTGCAGCTTGCATGTGTTTCCGCGAATATATTCCATATCTAACCTCAAAATTACAGGTCGCGACAAACTGATCATAAAAATTTAAAATACGAATGCGCAACATTAGGTTCGAAGTTCGAATGTTGGAAAGTTGAACGGTCCGGCTAGATGTCAGTCTTTGCACCCAGGGAGCTCTGAAATTGATTTTTGGCTAGGTACCTATATATCAAAAATATTAAGATTTGTTCCGCTAATGCCCTTCAATTATTTTTTTATCAGTATCAGAAAAGAAACTTAAAAAATCTCCTCTCCAAGCCCTATTTTAAAACTTTATTGCTCAGTTTTCTCTATAACCTTAAAAAATATATTAAAAGATGTGTAGTGGTTCAAATAAAGATGGATTTTTTTAACAGGGTTCTTTTTTATATTGTATTAAAAACAGGTTGTATCAGATTTGCTACAAGGCGGACAGCTAATCAAAAAATTAACATGTGTGAAATGCATGAAAACCGTTGCTATTTTTATTTAAGCACAATTTAAGTACACATTTCGATATAAAATTCACAGTCCTTCGCAGAGATGCAAGCGGGGGATATTGAAAATAATGAACAAAAACACTAAGACATGATTTGTGTTGTAATCCAAATAGTTTTTAAGCAGAATTTAAAAATGTAAAAAAAGCAAACACGAGTGTTTATAATATATTTAATGAAAAAATGCAATTTTAACATTAATATTAAACAATATCATAAGTAAAAAAAATAATAATAAAAAAGGTGCAGATATGAAGACCTAAAAAAAAACCTAGACTTTAGATAGGAAAATGTATTAATATATTATTATTATATTTATTATTAGCCCTAACGTTACTGTAATATTTTTAACCTGTTCCAATTAGTTTTAGCCCGTTTTGGTGCCTTTGTTTATTTTTAGTTACTTTTGGATAGTCGTTCAACCAAATTTCGGTTAGTTTCAGTTAGTTCCAATTTATTTTTATTATTTGAACCGATTCCGATATGTTATAATCAAACTTAATCTTTGTGGTTAGTTTTGGTTCGTCGCCAAAATTCGGTTCGTTTTGTTTAGTTTTAACTTACTTTAATTTTTGTATCCTATTGCGATATGTTTTACCCCATTTTGGTGCTTTTGGTTAGTTTTAGTTAGTTTTAATTTATTTTAGTCATTTGAACCGGATCCGATACGGTATAACCCATTTTAATGTTTTGGTTAATTTTAGGTAGTCGACCAAAATTCGCTTAATTTAAGTTAGTTTCAACTTCCCGTAATATTTTTAATCTGTTCCAATAAGTTTTAGCCCCTTTTTTGTGCTTTTGGTTAGATTTGGTTAGTCAATCAACTTTCGGTTAATTTGAGTTAGTTTTAATTTACTTTATTTTATTGTTTTTGGTTATTTTGGGTTAGTCACCAAAATTCGGTTAATTTAGGTTAGTTTTAACCTACTTCAATATTTTTAATCTATTTCGATATATTTTAACCCGTTTTGGTGATATAAGTTTCTTTCTCTGGTTAGTCATTCAATCACATTTCGGTTACTTTCAGTTAATTTCAATTTATTTTAATCATTTGACCGTTACAGCCAATTTCGATACGTTACAACCATTTTAAATGTTTTTGGTTCATTTCAGTTAGTCGCCAAAATTCGGTTAAATTGGGTTAGTTTCAACTTACTTTAATAATTTTAATCTGTTCCATACGTTTTACCTATTTTTGGAGCTTTTGGTTACTTTTGGATACTTTTGATTAGTTTCGGTTAGTCATTCAATCAGTTTTTAATTTGGTTTTAGTCAGATTTAATTTATTTTAGTCATTTGAACCGGTTCCGATACGTTATAACCAATTTTAGTATTTTTGGTTGTTCTTGTCACTTCTTAGTCACCAAAATTCGGTTAATTTGGGTCAGTTTTAACTACTTGAATATTCCAAATCTATTTCGAAAGGTTTTAACCTGTTTTGTTGCGTTTGGTTAGTTTTAGTTAGTCGTTCAATAAACTTTCGGTAAAAAGTTTTAATATATTTTTGTCATTTGAACCGGTTCCGGTACGTTATAAGAAATTTTAATGTTTTTGGTTAATTTTGGTTAGTTGCCCAGATTCGGTTAATTTGGGTTGGTTTTAACTCACTTTATCATTTTTAATCTGCTCTGATACATTTTAGCTCATTTTGGTGCTTTTAGTTACTTTTGGTTAGTGATTAAATCAACTTTCGGTTATCTACTTTCAGTTAGCTCCAATTTATTTTAGTCATTTGAACTGGTTCCGATAACGCTATATATGTTTTTGGTTAATTTTAGTAAGTCGCCAAAAATCGGTTAATTTGGGTTAGTTTTAACTTCCTTTAAAAATTTTAATCTGTATTCTGTCCCGATACGTATTAGCACATTTTGGTGCTTTTGGTTAGTCATTCAATCAACTTTCGGTAAATTTCAGTTAGTTTTAATATATTTTAGCACAGATCTACAGTGTGTCCAAAAAAGTATGCAACAAATGGGAAACTTTTTTATTATTGGTTTCTCAGAAAATTTTATTCTTGATAAAAGTTGGTGCTTGCGCTAAAACAGTAAATGAGTATTTCAAATTTTCCGTACTGCTTTTAGTCCGGGCGCAAATGTCATTTTTCCGAAATAGCGTCAAGAGTAAAGTACCTTAATTTATAAAGATACAGCAAAATCATATAAAGAAAAGTTCTTCCAAATTAAAAAAGTAATCTAAATATGAAATTTGAGTTAAGTACATCAACTTTTAATTTTTCTTTTTTTTTCTCGATTTTTTCTTAAACGTTACGCCACTGGAGAATATTTTGTTGTTTTGTTATTAGTATACTTGCCAAGTAACTTTAAAATTTATTTAAGATAGAAATTAGTTACATAGTTGCATAATGTTGCAGTTTTTCCAGAGATAATAGCCAGTTTAGGTATCAGTGTGTTGCAAACACATTTAAACACTTTTGATTTAAAAATTTTCCACTCAAAATCATGAATAGACCCAACTCTTTTCATTTCATGTAAAACAACTAATAATTTATTTCTATTTTGCACCCGATGAGTAAAATATGCCCAAGTATCCTAAAAAGCCATATAAAATATTTGATCTTGAAGAGTAGGCCATGCATTTGGAATAAAAACAAATAAATAGCAATAATTTTACTTCGCTCTGACATATGAAATTAATTATTATTTAGTCAGTCATTCCAATTGTATTTTGTAATAATTATTGTGGACAATTATTTTGGACCAAAATTGTTTAAATGCGTTCGAGAAAAAAAGGGAAATGAAAAATTGATGTACTTAACTCAAATTTCATATTTAGATTACTTTTTTAATTTGGAAGAACTTTTCCTTATAAGATTTTGCTGTATCTTTATAAATTAAGGTACTTTACTCTTGACGCGATTTCGGAAAAATTACATTTGCGTCCGCACTAAAAGCAGTACGTAAAATTTTAAATACTCGTTTACTGTTTTAGGGCAAGCACCAACTTTTATGAAGAATAAAATTTTCTGAGAATTTAATAATAAAGAAGTTTCCCATATGTTGCATACTTTTTTGGACACACTGTATATAGCTACGCAAATTTTAGTCATTTGAAGCGGTTCCGGAATGTTATAAGCAATTTAATTGTTTTTGGTTGGTTGTCAAAATTCGGTTAATTTGAGTTAGTTTTAACTTACTTTAACATTTTTAATCTGTTCTGATACGTTTTAGCTCGTTTGGGTGCTTTTAGTTAGTTTTGGTTAATTTTGTTAAGTCGTTCAATCAACTTTCGGTTATTTTCAGTTAGTTTTCAATTATTTTGGTCATTTGAATCGGTTCCGAAACGTTATAACCAATTTAAATGTATCTGGTTAATTTTAGTTAGTCGCCAAAACTCTGTTAATTAGGGTTAGTTTCAACTTATTTTAATATTCTTAATCTGCTCCGATGTGTTTTAGCTCTTTTTTGTGCTTTTGTTACCTTTGGTTAGTTTTGGTTAGCCGTTCAATCAACATTCCGCTAATTTTAGTGAGGTTTAATTTATTTTAGTCATTTGAACCGGTTTCGATACGTTATAACCAATTTTATTGTTTTCGTATAGTTTTGGTTACTGGCTAAAATTGGTTAATTTGGATTAGTTTTAACTTACTTTAATATTGTTAGTCTGTTCCAATAGGTTTTAGCCCCTTTTGGTGCTTTTGGTTAGTTTTGGATGGTCATTCATTCAACTTTCGTTTACCTTCACTTAGTTCCAATTTATTTTAGTCATTTGAACCGGTTTCGATACGATATAACAAATTTAAAAGTTTTTGGTTAAATTTAGTTAGTCGCAAAAATTCCTTTCGTTTTAGTTAGTTTCAACTTACTTAATTTTTGTAACCTGTTCCGATACGTTTTAGCCCGTTTTGGTGCTTGTGGTTAGTTTCGGTTAGTCGTTCAATCAATTTTCGGGCCGTTAGTTACAGTAGTTCCAATTTATTTTAGTCATTTGAACCGATTCCGTTAAGTTATAATGAAATTTAAGTTTAATTAAACAAACAAACTCGATCTCTCACGCGTATGACGTCATGTGGCAAATGTAGCATGCACTTTTTCACGATTTGAGGCCCTATACTAGGATAACAGAAACATTTTCAATTTTAAAAAATGATGAACATTTGCATCTTCTTCGATGTATGTAGGTAGGCCAATACTTTGGATATACTGTTGTTGCGGATCTATGCTTTTTCTCCGACTGATTTTATAAACGAGACCAAAAATGTATACAAAAAGCTTATAATAAATTAGAATATGGTATGTTAACAGTCAGAAAAATGTTCTAGAAGGCTTTAAAAAGATTTCTATGAAGCTACAAATTGCTGGTTTGAATTGAAAGGATGCAATTTATTAAACTTTTTGAATGAATGTTTATACAAGATATCGGAAAAAGAACTGAATTAGGAATTGGTCAGCAGCAAATGCTAAAGAACTAAGCGAAGATGTCAAAAATAATATGCCAAATTTAATAAATTGATAAGATAAATTTAGGGTAGAAATACTCGATAAAGGATTTCCTGATAGTAACTTTTAGATCGCCCAAGTACCTTCTGTCGAGAAATATCAGTTAAATTTAAATACCTTCCTAATATAGGTGATATTTCAATCGCGAAAGATGATATCGATAGAGAAACTATTAAAAAACTATAAACTATTATAACGAAGATCTTGAAGAAGAAAGCCTTAGCCAATCGCACGCAATCTTGAAAAAGACACCGGTTGCTCAGCAATGTTCAACATTATCAACAGTAGGTGAACGGTAGATATATTTCCCAATTTATATACAGGATTAAATATAATTTTAACGCTAGATGTAGCCAGATAGAAGTGGAGAGTTCAATTTCGAAATTGACAATAATTAAAAACAAATATAGACTGTTGACAGAGAAAAGATTACAATTTTTGGGAATACCTTCGATTGAAAGCGATATTACCAACAGTTTAAATTACGATGATGGAATAAGGGAATTTACCGGTGTTAAAATAAGAAAAACATTTGTTTATGTAATTTTTTTATTTACTTCATTTTAATTTCAGAATATTTAGTTTCTTAATTTGCAAAAGTTGATTTGTTTACCTAATATTTTTATCGCATATTACACAAGGTAGGTCGGTACCTACTTACTTTTTATTTTATTTTCTATTCATTTTGTTTCTTTTATTTCTGTTATACCCCTCACCACTTTTTTTTAAGAGGGGGCAAAAAGTACTTAACGAAAACGAATCAAATTTAGCTCGGCTTCAAAATGTCAATGTATATTCTAGGTATATTGAATATAAGAAAAATTTGCAAAATCGTTTTTTTTGGAGGCACGTTTGAAAACTTAAAAGAATTTCCAACGTTCTTTCTTGGCCACTTTAGTCATACGTTTTTTTACTGTCTTTACGACAATTTCTTTACGAGATATTTCTGAATACTCTGAATGGCCACTCGGTACTTTTTTTTAGGGGTGGTCTGGGCCACCGCCAAAAAATTTATCGGCCACCCCTAAATTTCAAAAATAAAACTGAGAACTAAGTATAGTATCTGGTATCACAAACAATGACAATTTGGTGGAAAACGGGAAGAAATCCCTGCCTGTGACATTTAAAGATGTTTTTACCGAATTGCAAGCGGAATACAACAATACAACTGGCAGGAGGTAGAACATGAGCTTAAAGTGAGATGTTTTTATCCCATTCTTGACCGGATTTTATATGAACTATGAAACAGATTTGATAATAAAGAAGTTCATTGTTTTTTGGGTTAAGCGCCTTGCAGCCACGCTACAATTTTTCAGTGCTATTAGAGCTTGCTTCCAGTTACAAAATTCATTGTCCCAAGTGGGGTAACAAATCTCTTAAAGCCGAATGTCATCTGTTGACTCGAATGTTGGACAGAGACGAAAATAAAAATATCAAATCAATAGTAGACCTACGTAAACTTCTAAATAATTTTATCCCGCTTTCGAAAATTTATTAACGTTAACAAAAATTGCTCTGACATCGCTAGTTTCTACCGCATGCTGTCAGAGACCTTTTTCGGGCTTAAAAAGAATAAAAACTTTCCGTCGGACAACGATGGTTGTCAAATATTTCTTTATTTATTGAAAAGATAAGCCACCACACTTGACCTTAATTGTGCTGCATTTTCCTAAAATCATAATAACTGACGAATTTTACTGATATCGTCACCTGACTATTGGTTCGTTCTACCTCCAATTTTATCACAAATTGAGGTTTTGGTGATTTCGTAAAGATCTTGACATTTTTCTTCTATTTCCATTTGTGTTACTTCGATATTGCAACTATTAACCGAAATAACTTAGTTTATCTCCGGTTTTTGTGCATTACCCATGGTTATTGGTTTGTACTACCTGCCATCATGATATTTCAGGGTAACTTTGAACCTACTTAAAGTGAAAATGGATTCCTCAACCATGTATTGTTTTGTACTATGTCCATCATATTTTTGGGTTTGTGCTATCTCCATATCAATTATTTAAAGGAATGAACGGAATATTAGTCTCCATTTTGATCAATAGGACACTTAAATTATATTAGTGTCATGATTATTAAAACTAAATTATTTTTTGCTTTACACTAATATACCTAATTAATAAAACATTTCTGCAGGTGTGGAAATCTGGTTTAAGTAAAATATTGGATTTCAGATATTTGCATTCCTGTGATGAAGAATTTACTATCTGCAATTTGAGGTGTAGTGCAAAAAAGACATTGCGAATAAATAAAACGAATAAACCGGAGAATGTGTCCCAAACAATATTTGCAGTAGCGCCATTAATGATTATAAAAAGTTCGTTTTCTGAAGAAAAAAAACAGCTCTTTGTATTCAATGTTAAATAGCATGGAGGAAGATGACAGAGAGTATTATAAAGAATCGGCTTTAAAAATTTTCGTTTATAAAAAAAGAAATCTACAAATAATTAATAAAAATCTCAAAAAATCTTGTTTTCTTTTATCCACATAGCTATTTTCGGCATGTTCATTAATTTTGTAATGATATTATTTTCTCAAACTCTTGGACACAGTAATTACCTATTAGGTATAACTAACTTTGTAAAGATCTGATCAATATTTTGTGCTATGGTAATATTATTTTACTACAGGTACCTATATTATTATTGTTATAGTATTTAGAATTTTAAGATTTTCATTACTACTCGTTTTTACTTAAGGCTAGTACCCAGTACCTACCTATTAGTATATTAAGTAATAATATACCTAGCCTTGTTGTGTATGAATTACTGTTAAAACTCAAACATGTATTATATGAAATAAAGGTTATTTTAAGATAATATTGTTTTATGCTATATCCACTTATAGTAGGTAAGCTTTTTGTGCTATATCCGAAGACAAAAAAATTCTAACAAATATATTGTTCTATCTCCAATTGGTTTTAATCGATTTTCTTAAAATTAGTGAATTTTAGACAAGGAAACACTTTATTAACATAATTTTCGTAACTCAGTAGAATAAACATCGGGTCTCAATTACTAAAAAATTAGCCATATAATTAAAATATTTAAAAATCAAACTTTGAAATGCTCTAGAGCACATTTTACTATTTTGGAGGTAGAACAAACCAATACTCAGGTATTTGGTGCTTTTGGATATGATAAAAATGTATTATTTTTTTAAATACTCTAAGTCTATCTAAGCTTAAAATTGTTTTCTACTAAAGATAACTCTTTAAAAATATCAGAAATATCGTTAAATCAAAATGACCTTAACCTTAATTTATTATTATATTCAGTAGTAATAAAAATAAATCTGCATCACAGTTATATATATTGTATATTTATTGGTCACCCCTTTAAAATCATTGGCCACCCTCCTTGTACATCCCTCTTATGATAAGCTGGAGTCGCCACTGATCAAATTCAGGTTGATAAATATTTGATTTGTAGGATTATGTGTTTTTAATGTACATTCGATGTTCTTTTACCCGTTTGATTAATAACCCTACAGGTTTAACCTGAGTATTTAAAAAAAATAACACTTACATGAGACCTCAAAAATATAATTGTTTCGGATGTTCGTTATTATTATGTAGTTAACGTGCTCTTGATTTGGCTAAGTTTGTACTAAATATAGCACGAATGTTAAATGTACCTAGATTATTTGTGGGCTCAAAGGGTGTAACTTTTACATATTATCCTTCGCATCTCCGCCATCCCTCATTACACTTTGTAGTATACAACTTTTTCCCAATCGGTACAATTTTTAAAGAAGTTATCTAAAAACATGGTGATTCAGCCGACCCTGGCTAGCCGCTCGAGCTCATGCATCGCCTTGATGCGTCATTACAATTTTGTACCGGTCGGTGACAAGCAAGAATCCGTAAATCGGTTCTTTCTTTTGGTTTTAACAAGAAAAATGCCTAGAAATCGTATTTCTAGTATAGTGAAGTGTTAGTGATACGTCTTGCTCGCAAATGAGGCGAAAAAAGGGGGCAATATGCATCGGGAGAAGCGAATCAGGGGGTGAGTCCATATAAGATTATATGCCAAAATTTCAAATATACATAAATATTTGGTTATCTTAAATATATAAAAACAGAATCTCTTGTATAAAAGCAAACTAAATGTGTATAATACTAAACTGAGTATTATGAATAAATATGACACTTGTAACCCTTATTTTTTTTACTTAATAAAATTGAAATGGAAAATACTCTCAAACTTCTAAAACTAACTATACTTATTAGAATAAAATAGAGTGCGAACGGGTTACAGTCAAAAATGCGAATGAAGCAGTAAACAAAAATTAAATGTGCTCACTGCGATTTGAATTATACTAACAAACTGTTATTTATATACGAGGGCATGACAAAACATTGTTACATTTATTTGTCGTCTTTGCACAATTACACAGAATCAAACAATATATTCGGAATTGAAATATATTATATCGAAATGAATATAAGTAATAAGCAACAGTTAACGATACGAGCTATTCGAACCGTTCTCTAGTAATCTCGTCTAATCGTACATCCTACCAAAGAAATATACTATTCAATCACAAAAAGTGTTTACATAACACAATCAAAAGGAGGAAATATATACCGGTCGGCACATTTATTAATGTTTTACATAGAATAAAACGTTTATACCATATAAAGGAATATAAAAATAGAAACAAATGGTTATAATGCCTTCGTATCATTCGTTTTTCGATATTTGATCCCCGTATGGGGCACATGTGGGACTATAAACTACAATTCGATTCGATGCAAATATTGCAAAACAAAAAACAAAGTTATATTTAATTATGATCCACTGACTCATACTGCAGATCTATATGAAAATTTAAGAGTATGGCAATTACATAAGGTATTAAAATTTGAACAGAATAAACTTATTTACAGGATAATAAATAAAACTCAAAATTAAAATATTATCATAATATTTTCAAAAGATATTCATAGCCACAATACTATAGAGTTTATAGGAAATCATACTGTTATTATTACTAAAATGCAATTATCCTCAATACGAGTGTTCAAAAACACTGTCTAGAGGAATAAGGACTATGTATATTGTAATTATTGCTATTACTGTATTAACAAATACTTTTCAAAAAAAATAAAAATAATAATAAAATAAAAATTTAAATTTTGAGTAAGTCGAAGAGTGTCCTTTTCTCACGAAATTAACCTCTAAAAACTAGCCACAAAGGCAAGCTGACGCATAATTTACGAGCGACTAAATCCCAAGTTGGGTATTATTATAGCTTGCATGGCCCTTCGTTGGCTTTGCTCGCAACGGAGGCTCAATCAACAAGAACTAAAAGTACTAACCAAAACTAACCCAAAATTAAGGGAAAAAGGCGGAATGTTATCGTTCGGCTTTGTCGAAGCAATGTAATACCGGAACGCATTATTTTTAAACAATTCGTGTTGACATGAGCCGTCCGGTGAGGGAAAAAATTGGAGTAAACATTGCTTGCAGGAGATGTTAATAACTAATAATAATACCTATTTACAAATTCGCATTTGCAGATGCGAATAACTTTAACTAAAATTGGCCTTCACATTTGCAGATGTGAAGGGTCCCCAACAGCCTCCACCCCAGTAGGTATATTATGGAAAAATAGTTAGAGGTACACTATATCCCTACATTTGCCGATGTAAAGGATATATGTACTGACAAAAATAAAACGGTATAATGCTATGTATTTGCAGATACAAAAACAAATAACCACCATACTATTGCAACCCTCTTACATAAAATCATTGCATTGGAGGTAGCAAATTATTACACTCTTGGTTTCTATTCAAAACAGAAATTACAGTATTTGCAGATACTGTAAATATGCTAAAAAATCGTTGCATTTGCAGATGCAGTCGAAAGCATAACCAGGGTTAAGCAGCAAGCAAAAGGTGAATAGTTCGTTGTATTAGCAGATACAATCGATCGTACCCACTGTCTGCAATTGCAGTTGCAGATAGTGAACATATTCATGAACCTATTTTTCTGTTCAAAAACAGAAATTGCAGCATTTGCAGATGCTGTAAATACGCTAACAGATCGTTGCATTTGCAGATGCAATCGATATCATAAGTAGCAAAACCAAAGAAACTCTTTTGCATTTGCAAATGCATTAGAAGATCCTCTCACGCTAGCTGAGGAAATAACTTAGCCAAATCAAGACTATCAAGACTTACCAACATCAGAAGCACCAGATGGTCCTGAACAAAGTAACGACCACCTAGCTGTGTAAGTGTAGGATAAAAAAAAAACGACGAAATCACACCTGCGAGGCCAGAACTACATACTCAGATAGTTTAGACGGGACAATTACTTATTAAAAGGACTAAAGAAAAAAAAACAGTATGATAGAGAAGTATCCACCAGCTGCCAACTGCAATGTCCTCAGACCATCAAAATTAAATCTCGAAGAGAGTACTAAATCCTGCCAAGACAACTACTGTATCAATTACAGAAACAACTATAGTCCGTGGGACTAGTGCCTTAGCCCTCCCTTTCAATAATTTAATTAGCCAACCGTCTGAACTAGAATTATATGTTCAAAATTAGCAGAGAAAAAGGTAAACAGTTCAATAATAGAGTGGGTACAGGATTATAAAATCCCTTTCAATAGGACACCACTCCGGTTAGCAAAGTAGAAGACTACATAGGACGGCAAAAAATTTAATTTCAAAATACGCATTCTTGGGGAAAACTGATCTCTTAAAGATGCATGTTTCCTTATCCCTATCCACAGTAGTCAAAAAAAAAAAGTTGTTAAGATTCGTTTTTTGCAACGTACTATACCAATTTAATTGTGTTTCATTTGGTTTATGTACAGCTCCATATCTTTTCACAAAACTGAAACCAGTTGTAAGATATGTAAAATTAAAGGGTATAAAAACTGTACTCTACTTAGACAATTGGCTAGTTATTGGTAATTCAAAAGAGAATTGCTTAAAAGTATAAATAAAATTACATAAACATTACAAGATTTAGGTTTTATATAAAAAAAGCGTAGTTATTCCCCCTCAACCATGCTCACTTTTGGGGTTTATACAAGAGAAAAGGGACCTACTGGCAGAACAGTCTATTATCTTTACCCTGAAAAATACTTACTCACATCTCCTTGCGGAGAGAAACAACCATTGTGGAAGAAAATTTCTCTGGCTGTAGGGAAATTACGAAGTTTCCTGAGAAATTAAACTGATTATTTTTTATTGCAAACTATAGAACCGTAAAAAAA